>JAVHYY010000912.1:0-97987 GCA_035221665.1 Okamejei kenojei | reverse complement strand
ACAGTTTTTACCAGCGTGAAACATGTGCCCTTCCGCTAAACATGGCACGGTCGCCGTCAACATGACCCTGCAATGTCAGTCTCAGCTGCCTGCGTTCCACCCATATCCCTCGAAAACCTGTACCGTTCCCATGTACCAGTCAGTACACAAAAAGATGGAGAAACTCAGCGTGCCAGCAGCATCTTAAGGAGCGAAGGATATAGCGTACGTTTCCCCCGAAACGTCGCCTATCTCCTTCGATCCATAAATGCTGCTGCACCCGCTGAGTTTCTCCAGTTTGTTTTTTTTTGTGTAACCCTCGATTCTCCAGGCATCTGCATTCCTTTCCTTAAAACCATGTACCTGTCTAATTGTTTCTCAATTCGAGAGTCTAGTCCCTGCTTCATCACTACCTCCAGCATTTCGTTCCATACACCCAGCTGCTATGTGTGAAAAGGTACCCTCAGATTCCCCTTCATTTTTCTTCCCATTCACCTTACCCTTAGTCCGTCTGGTTCTCGATTCCCCTCTCTGTCAAGAAGATTTTGTGCGTCTACTCTCATTGTGTATAACACCTCACTTAATATAACCCCCCCCCAAAACTAAACCCTCGTCCCTGGCGAGTTTATAACATCGCACGCGTCATGCATAGTTTTGCAAGGACAGATACACAATAAGGATAGAGGCGCAATGCTTAAAGGGGATGTGCTCGGCAGGTAATTCAGACCACGGTTGTATGTGAATAAATGCAGTGGAATTTACTGGTGCTTAGATTGCTGGGACGGAAGTGGAATGTACCATGCCTTCAGAGCGCGTTTGTATATCTGGTTCAGGTTCAGCATAGAGAATACGGATCCAAGGGCCTATTTTTCAGTTCTGTACTTTTCTATGTTTAAACCGATACGACTACGACATCCAATCACAGATGTAACCAACGAGATGGAACCGTTGCTTTCTCATGCATTTCACCTATATCACAAGAGCCTGAAATATAAATTCTGGTTTCAATTTTGTTAGATTCAACTGTACATCCTGCGGTCATGATTCCTTATGCCTTGAAATTATTTCATCAAATGTTTCTGTTGGGCTGTGAGAGTGCGGAAAGTGAGTATCGAGGCTGACTTGCGCACATAAATAACTTTAGAGGAATGAGAGGTGTCCCTGTTCAAGCTATTCGACGGGCGTAAGAGAGAACGATTTCATGCGCGGTATTTCGTAGGAATTCTGAGTGCTGCCTTATCAATTCTGGAGCACCAAGATTGTGAAAGCGGGATGCGCCTTTTCAAACAACTGAATAGAACCCACCCGTAAGAGTTGGTGAAGATCCAAATTATAAAGCTAACACGTGCATAGTAATGACCTCAATGGAACATGCTGTTTCAGTTCGCACGAGGCTCCCAGATTAAAAACATATGATTGTTGGTAATAGTAGAAACATAGAAACCTAGGAAATAGGTGCAGGAGGAGGCCATTTGGCCCTTGTGATTATGGCTGATAATACCCCTATCAATAACTCGTGCCTGACTTCTCCCCATATCCCCTGACACCACTAGCCCCTAGAGTTCTATCTAACTCTCACTTAAATCCATCCAGTGACTTGGCCTCCACAGCCCTCTGTGGTAGGGAATTCCATAACTTACAACTCTCTTGGTGAAACGTTTATTCTCACCTTAGTCTTAAATTACCGTCCCCTTATTTCTAAGACTGTGGCCCCTGTTAATGGACTCCCCCAACTTTGGAACATTTTCTGCTCTAGCTTGTCCAGTTCCTTTTATAATGAGCTATATTTCTATAAGATCCCCCTCATCCTTTCCTAAACCCAGTTAATATAAGCCTAACTTTTCATCTTTCCTCATATAAAGTCCCGCCATCCCAGGGATCAATCTCGTGAACATACGCTGCATTGCCTCAATAACAAGGATGGCCTTCCTCAAATGAGGAGACCAAAACTGTAAACAATACTCCAGCTGTGGCATCACCAGAAGCCCTAACCACTGCAGAAAAACCTTTTACACCTGGACTGAAATCCTCTTGTTATGAAGGAAAAAAATCAAATAGCTTTCATCGCTGCCTGCTGTACCTGCACGCAACTTTTAGTGACCGTGTACAAAAGGACACCCAGTTCGCAGTACTCCTCCTTATCTTACCTAACCCCGTTGAGAATAATAATCTGCCACCCCTTGTTTCTGCACCAAAGTGCAGTACCTCACATGTAATCAATGTAAATACGGGCATCTCCAACGACTCTGCCCACTCAGTCAACCTGTCTTCCAGGTTTATCCCCTGCAACCTCCTAACATCATCTCACGATTTCCAGACAGGCCACCCAGCTTAGTGTCATCCGCAAAACTTGCTAGTGTTGCTCCTAATTCCCTCTTCCAAACCATTAATATAATATGGTATACATTGCGCCCCCACACGAGCCTTGCGGCATCTCCACTCACCACTGCTTGCCATTTACAACATACATAAAACAAATGCCACTGATAATAGATTATAACAATCGAGTGAAGGGGTGAAACGGAGATATGGCAAAGGCAACGAAGTAGGGCCGATATGTGACCAATGGCTATGTAAATGGCACAGAGGAGATTGGAAAGAGAAAGACATTTGATCCGAGATTGATAAGAATGATTTTGAACGCAAAACGCTGCCTACTTAAACAACCATATGTCACACTCAAAAACTTCAAATTATTTTGTTGGTTTTTCATCTCCAATTTCAATGAGAGATCCACTTGCTCCTCAAACATTTACCAACCACTATTCATTCCAAGGAGGAGAAAGGCTATTTTGTTATGTTGAAGGGGTTTATTAGCGATGAGGAAATATATTTTACTTGGTGCCTTCTTTACTAATCTCTGCGAAAATGTGTGTGTTCATAAACCAACAATCACGACGTGCTCCCCAAACCGCAAAAGCATTCGCGTGAATAATTTATCCCGCCCACCATCCAACCCAATCAAAATTAAAATTCCGGGCGGTCCACGGTGGCGCAGCAGTGGTGTGTGCTGCCTTACAGCACTTGCAGCGCCCGAACACGACTTCGATCCCGACTAACGGGTGCTGCTGTACGGGAGTTTGTTACGTATCGCGCCATGACCTCGTGGGTAGTTCTCCGAGATCTATGGCGTACAGGTATGTAGGATAATTGTCTTGTGTAACTGAAATTATCCCCGTGTGTTGGGGGAAATGTTAAATGTGTGGGGCTCTCGTTGGTCGGCGGTCTCGATGGGCCAGGGACCTTTTTTTGTGTTGTATTTTAAACGAAACAAAACTGAATTCATTGTTCGAATGAACTAAATTGTATTAAAACCGTTGATGCCCCATCTGCTCCATGCGACTCACCCCTAAAACCATGGAACAGTGTGAAGCGTTCCGTTGATTTCACCTGCGGTCTGGCCTGTGTGTGTCACTTGTTATTCATGCGACCGATTATCTTCCCTGCGGTTTCTCCCCATATCTCTGATGTCGTGTGCGAGATTGTAGGTTAATTTGGCCAATGTCAACATTTGCCTTCATGCGTCGGAATTATGATGCGAATGTAGGAGCTATGTGAACTGCTAGGAGATAAAAGTGATGGCGAAACTCGGGGTCGGCAGCATCTATGGAGCGAAGATGCGCAGCAACCGCACCCGCTGAGCTTCTCAGCATCGTTTGCCTACCTCGATATTCCAGCATCTGCATTTCCTCTTAAACACAGGAACTGGTGAGTGATGGCCGGGGCGTGCACTCTTGTGGACTAAAGGAACCTCTTTTCATGCTGTTGTCCTAACACGAATCAATTACTGCTGTCGTAGAGTCAAGAATGATTTAATATGGAGTCATAAAGTAATACAGCAAGCAAACAGGTCCTTCGGCCTAACTGCCCATCGCCGACCAACATGCCCCATCTGAAGACGACTGAAGAAGGGCCCGAAACCGAAAACGCACCCAGTCCTTCTCTGCAGAATACAGCCTGTCCGATGAGTAATTCCATCACTTTATACACCAGCCTCCTGCGTTTTTATCATGTCCCTTTAAAACCTGTCCCAATCAATGTCCCTGTGAAATGTTTCTTCATCGTTGCGATAAACCCCTTCTTAACATCCACGTCCGGCAGCTCGTTCCCTACAAATCGCCACCTATTTGTGGGAAACGTTAACCCATGAGGTTGCAATTAATGAAGCACTAATGGTGCTTTGAATGAAGAATGTTCGGAACTGAATAGAACACGGAACATTCCGAAAATCTAACCGCGTATGATGAGAACGGTAAGTTGCGAAACTTAATTTTCGAAGCTGTTGTAAAGCGAGAGAGAGATGGGCAGAGAATGCAAAAAGAACAGGGTCAGTAAACGGAAGGAAGAGACAGCTTTCAGCGAATTGACGAACCCGGACGCACCTACGAAAACGTACCAAACCTGCTTTGTAAACAATTCTCAGAATGACCAGGAAAACCGCGAACAGGGAAACCCGTGTGAGGCTTGCATTGGATTCCATCCGAGCCACAAAGGTTTTCTGTAGCGGGTGTATACTGATTCCATCACTGTGCGGCCTCAAAGTGCAGTAATACACGCAGAGTCGCTCAGCTCCCCAGATCTGAGGATGGTCAAACAGATGAATTTTCTCCCGTGCGTGTTCGACAGAGAAACGACCAACAGCAAACTCTGCTTTCCATTCATCGCATCCCTGTCTTTGCGTAAAGTTTACTCGGCTCTGAGCCGGGCATCTGTCGATACCAGTATTATACTGTAGGCACTTGGTGTTTTGTAGGTGCATTCCAACGTCACTGCTTCACCTTCTGTTTTAATGCTAAAGGCATGACTGAGTGACAACATTTGCACGCCTGAAGTAAAGATAGATCCAAACGGATAAAATTATCAGCCAGCAAGAGATTTAAATTCCGAGATTCATACATTGTTTAAACGATAAAAGAGAAAAGAAATGTATGCGTGTCACTATTACTTTTCAAAAATGTTCCCCATGCCATCCAGAAATTTAAATGGAGGGGACAAAAAAATAACCCCACATGGTGTCTGTCAGCTGAGTTGTTGAATGCGCTGGCGGCAAACATAGCGCTCCCTCGTTGTGCCCCGTGTCTCGTTGGCTGTACCAATCGCGGTGACGGGGTGGGTCTATCTGTTGACGCAAACAGCTGCGCTGGAGACCACTGCACTTTTAAAGGGAAAAAATCTGAAGCAATAAAATCGAAATTGTTGTTACACAAGGAGCTCGGTGAAGAAATATGATGAGCAAATGTACGACAACGTATATAACTGAAAGTCATGTGCATTGAACTGCTCCCAAATCATGTCTTTGAGTTTCATTAAGTTTAGTTTAGTTCCACTTCCGTTGATAGTTCAGTTCAGTTTAGTTTAGATTCATACCTTTTATTGAGTTCAATTCATTCAGTTAAGTTAAGTTTTAGTTAAGTTTAGTTTAGTTGTGTTTAGTTGTTTAGTTTAGTTTAGTATTAGTTTGTTTAGATTAGTTTGTTTATTGCACGTAAATAATAAGAAATAGGGTTAAAATAAACTATTGTTTGCGTGTAAGCAGTCAAAGGAAATACTGTACATGTCTCCGTTTGCACTTAGGACTGGGGATAGAGTGGAAAGACCTGTACATATAAATTGCCCCATATGGACGCACGCGCTATACTCCATGAATGGGGACAATGGAGATACCGTCCTGTGGAGTCCTCCAAATCGCCACACATTTCCAATCAATATCTTCCAAACCTCCGCGAAGGACTGCATGTCCCCGACTGGATGCCGTGCACTCCCCCCCCTAACTCTGCACGTAATGACAATCACAATAACGTGCCAATACAACCACATTTTCCCAGTTATCTACATAACGACAAATTTGGTCTATATTTGCTTTCGAACGACGTGAAACTGACGATGTAGAAATAATTGGAGCGAATGGAAAGTACCGGAAAAGCTCGTAGTTCGGGCTTGAACACAGAGGAAAATAGACAGGCGAGTTTTGGGTCAGTAGCTCACAAGCAGACCAACGAAGCGTCCCGACTCAACACGTCGCCCTAGTCCATTCCCTTCACGGATGCTAGCGACCTGCGGGCATTCCGCGCCATGTGGCGATAGGTGGGTCTGTCTATGCGAATTTCTTTTTCTATACAAGAATATCGACATAAGATTTAAATTGCTTCTCTCACCTTTGATGCTGATTCTGCTTACCTCACAAGGTATAGGCAGCGTGTATCACAGAGTTTTTCCTACCCAAGTAGGGTTTTTTTTGTGTTAGAGGAGACGGAGAGATTTAATAAGAACTTGGGAGAAGCTTTTTCACTCATTGTTGGAGCGTGTATGGACAACGAGGTGCCAGAGAAGGTTTTTGAGGCAGTTACCCATCTCAACTTTTAAATACCTTTCGAATAGGTACATGGAGAGGAAAGTATAAGAGATATATGGGCACGCGCATGCAAATAGACCTAAGTAGAAGGCGCATTTTGGTCGATGTGGGCGGATTGAGCAGATGGCATATTTCCAAGCTCTATACTCCCACGACTCTAAATAACATGGTAAAATCGCCTGCAAGCAGATAATGTACGACATAAGTTTACAACCCCAAACACCTCTCAAATCAATTACCTCTGCCACGAAAAAAATGAATTGATCACATGTGCATGGGGCCAAGACAGCGAACAGAGTCTCCCACTCTACTCTCTTTTTCTCTCTTCACACACACAACCACGCGCACATTAACACACACAAACTAACACGACCATAAGTCCCATCTTCACTAATCCCATCAACCTCGCTTGGCCCCAGTTTTCTCCGATGATCTACCCTTTCCAAGCACGCTTTCCAAAGTTGTCGCCAAGTACCATTCATCTACTACATAACCACTGTAGCTCGATCCAGACACCCAACACCGATTTGCGAAAAAGGCAACCCCTCTGGATCCTATTAAATCCCCACACACACACACACACACACACACACAACACACACACACACACACACACACACACACACACACACACACGCCTTAAACGTGTTTTCCCTCTGGTTCTCTATCCCCTCCACTGTGCAAGTGACTGATCGTTTACCCGATCTATTCTCTCATTTGTAACCCCTTCAACCCCCTCGCATCATGGAATAAAGGCCTAGCCCACTCATCCTCACCAGTTTACTCAGTGGCAACGGCGGGCACGGTGCGTAGCGGTAAGATACCTCCTTACTGCGCCAGAGACACGGTATCCTGACACGGGTGCTTGTCTGACACAGTTTTGTACTTTCCCCCCATGGCTTGGCGTGGGTTTTCCTCCGAGATCATGTGTTTTTCCGCCCAACACTACAAAGACGTACATATGTGTAATTAATTGGCTTGCTATAAATGTAAAACTGTCCCTCGTGTGTGTAGGGTAATTGTTGATGTGCGGGATTCACTGATAGGTGCGCACTTCGGTGGTGGCCGACGGGCCAGATTCCGGCGCCTGTATCTCTGAACTACACCTAAACAAAACTAACTGCCTTTGGTGCTGGCACATCGTCGCAATCTTCTCGCACAATTTCCTGCTTGACAAACAGTGCTATTCATCTGCACGTGCCCAAAACGTGAACGCAATGCTCTAAAGTGGCGTCCGTATCCTAATCTCGCATCGAATCCGTTCAGTGCGGTTGGGGGGGGGGGGGGGGGGGGCGAACAGGGAAAGGGAATAATTTGTAACTCGAGAAACATTTTAACAGATAGTACATTTCGCTAGGCAACCAACGTAACATATAATTCCTCATTGACTCCGCACATACAGTTCCATTGGCATCTGATACCTTAGAGTTCTCATAAAGCCGACCAATAGCCCCTGTTACAGCGACGTTTCGACCACACCCAGACACTACATGCCTAAAACCTGAAAGAACGCGGCCGAGTCCCAAATGAGAGGAAGTTGAGGTGGCCGGAAATCTGTCCGCTTCCCGCCCATCGTTACCACAGCACAGGGAGGAGAGGCCAGAACATCCGGAAGCCGCACATGCCACCAGGTCGAGGAGAACATCACAAAGGGGTTTTCACTGGAAAATCGCGTATTTGCCATTTGATTGTAATGGGGAGCATGTCTGAATAGGTAAGTGTCGCAGCAGTTAAATCCGGCCTACTTACACCGACGGAACGTCGACTATCATTGTGAATGCGAACCGGTCTAATCATTTTTCTATATGTATAATGGAAAGCCGGGTAAAACCTAATCGCCATCCATATGCCAATGGAGACAATTAATTGGTATGGGTAATGTTTTCTGGTCGAGACCCTTCGTGCAAGTCACCTATTCTTTTTGTCAAGACAGGGCTGGCTGACCCGCTGAGCTCCTCCACTTTCGTGTCCTAACTTCAGTTAGGTCAGCAGTTGCAGTTCCTCTTACTAACTTTAAGCCGCGCAGTACAGTTCACCTCGATATGCAAGCGAGGTATGCGATGCAGGTCTACCCCAGTGTCGACATTGGCCTTGTCTCTGAAACTGATTCGCTACAATAATAATAACTTTATTTCTGCACGACGCCACTTCACTTAATATTCTATTGTACGTACGTTTGATTTGATTGAATTATGTATATTATCATTTGATCAGTGTTGAGTACATGTAAATACATAGGTCTTCCGCGTATTTTGTTGAACGCATAGCAAACCTAAACATAATCCATATATGTTTTTTCCAGATCCCAATCATGGAGATACCGTCACACAGTCGCTGCCGTCCCAGCACAGAAGGTAGACGGAAATCCCGTGGCGTTCAGCTGCACCTATGACACCGCAGAAACGTACTACTAATTAGTTGGTACGGCATCATCATGACGCAAGCACCGATTCATACTGAGCAATAATTTCACAAGGAACCGAGGATAAAGCCAATTTTTGCAGCGATCGATCTCTCCCCCGCTCCAGACCATATAAATTATTCCGTTTAACCCCTATCCGGGCCTGAAGCTGAGCGACTCTGCAGTTTATTACTGCGCCTTTAGCCGCAACAGTGATTGAAACATATGAAACCTTCAACAAGAACATCAGCTTCTGCATTTGCCTGCTGCAGCTAGATACGTCTGCACAGCCTTGGTGGTTGTGGTTTCCCGCCGCCTGAGAATTCTTCCAACTCACCTCAGTTTCTTCAAGTCGGCTTGCCGGTGTCCCTTCGGCGCAGCTTGAACCCCTTTTCTTGCTCCGTGTTGAGGCAGTATCTGTGTGAAAGAATTCCATATCGATGTCTGGAAAAACCACATGGATTGGGTTTTAAATTTTAATTGTCAGAGATACAGTGATGAATTATGCATTGCATACTAGCCAGAAGATCAATAACGATCCTGAAACAACCCTTTCAATACCGAACTGCTATGGATTAGGGCAAAGGCGAAAGATACAGTGTGCTAAATAAAGTTCTCTGCAATGTAGCAGAACAACAATATTCCAGAATCAAATCCAGATGTCCACAAATGGGGGCGAAAGTGCACACCGGCCTTAAATCTAACTTTATGGAGTTCAATCCTGCCGTGATAGACACCGAATGCTGGTGTAACATCAGGGGCAGGATGCATATCCTGCGAAGAAAATGGTGACGTTTTAGGGTCGAGACTGGGAGTCAGGGAGAGGGAGACTAGCGATATGGAAGGTTAAGGTGTGGAAAACGATATATCTTATGCAGACAGTGATCAAGGAAATGTCGAATATCATTGTTAGCTCGAGGGAAGATAACACGTGGCATTCAAACAGAAACTCAGTGCGATTATGAGAGAATGCTACCGAGATTGAAAAAATGTATTGCTTAATGGCGACGAGGATAAACCTCACCTTCTTCATCAGTGTGCTCCCAGCATTGGCGATAATTGGGCAATGCAATGTTGCCATTGCAGCAGAGAGTGTTACATCGAGTCCTTATTGATAACGTCATCGCAGCCGCGCACATGACGGAGAGCGATGCCACACTGGCTCATTGACACATTGAAGCCTGGCGCGGCTCCTATTTCTGAGATGGCGTCAGCCATTTACAACACCGGCCCCCGAATCCATCCGTGGTCTGCTGCAAAAAAGGAAAGGCCTCGATGAGCGGAAACGATGACGAAGTGAGTCTGTGTAACCTACAACACATCACGTCATCCTGCGTACCTCCTATATGTGTTTTTGCAAAAACTCATATTGACACTTGCTACTTGCAGCATCAAGCCCTATCTACCGCCCCGTTGTGCTATTGCCAGGATACTTGTTCCCAGCAGGTTCAAGTGGACACAGCTCCAGCAAATGTTTTTTTTTGCTATAGATTACATCACCCCTCACCATGTTGAGTCGGTGTAACCTTCGGGTTACAGACCCAAAACGATTAGGAAAAATTGGGAGCAAAGTGGTTCCAACCAATTTGAGGCCGGGACGGACTTTAAGTGTGGAAATAATAATATAGCCTGTACTTAACTGCCTGGTTCTAAGATGCCGTCCACAAGCCGTAGTCCGCGCAGAGGAGGCCGAATTGGGAAGTTGCGAGAATGGGTTTGCAACAAAGGATGCCCCATGTGGACAACGAAGAACAGGCTTCGTATCAAGCTCTGCTGTTATACCCACCCGTCTCTCCCTCACCAGAGTCCATCCACTAATTCTTTAATCCTCAGGTGGGGATTCACAGTTCGTGTACCACAACTGGTCTCACGCATTTCATTTTCTTATACAATTTCTGGCAGACGCCGCTGAGATCCTTAGACACGTAATTTTACTTGTGCTGCAGATTCCAGCAACTATAGTCATTTGTCACTTGTTTCCCATGCACTACAATATTTTCAAATGCGGAAGGCAAATATAATATCTGCTGCATCATAAGGAAAGCAGAAAATGAGTAACGCATTACGAAATTGCAAAATGTGTTCCCTTCACTGGTATAAATAAGGTCTGGCCTTATTTACACGGAATTGGATCAATTTGTGATTGCTTTCAAGAATGGACTGGAAGGCTGTTCCAGCAGAACGGGTTAGATATACGAAGTAAACGCTTAGCACGATCCCAATTTCTAGATACGAAAGCGAAAGAAGCTAAATGAAAATTATCTTTATTTCAAATAAAGACACGATGCTTCATAACATTTTCTTCGTTAAAGTGGATATCTTTCTGGAAAATGTTGTCGTGTCTTAGAAAATGTTCGAATGTTTTTTTGATCTGCCTAAACTCAGCTGCGAAAATAACTGATCGCAGAATAACCTCGTATGTTTATTGTTATAGATGGAAGGATCGTCAATCACAATGTACACAGGCATGTATCCCGGTTAGTTGGTCATCCGGTAACTAGACTGCAAACTTATTTGCCAATACTCCCGATCAATCACAGAACTACAGAGTTGGAACTTAGGGGCACTGCTACTGTTGGACTTACGGTATACTTCATCTGAATACAGTAATCGTTTGAGGCAGATCTTGGGGTGAACCACGCCGGGTAAATATGGGCAACAAGAATTTTCTAAGAGAATGATAAAGATATACATCAAGTCGCCAAAGATTTCCACACCGGCGCGCGCTCTTCATAATAACAGTCACAACAATTCTCAATGATTTCATTGAAATTATCCTACAACATACATAAATCTAATGCCACTGATAATAATATTTAAAGAATCGAGCTTCGTCCAGGGGATGAAAGGGGATAAGGGCAAAACCACTACTAGCGCGATATGTGGTCAATGGCCTTGAAAAATGGCGCAGCGGAGATGTTAAGAGAAAGGCATGGAATCCGAAATTGAGATGGAAAACATTTCAACGCCAAGACGCTCCTCTTCTTTAACAACCTTATGTCACACTTCAAATTGCTGCAAATTATTTTGTTAGTTTGTTCATCTCCAGTTTCAAACTGATGAGTTTCCACTGCTCGCTTCATCAAACATTTACTTACCACTATTCATTCAAGGACGAGAAGGCAATATTGTTATTTTAAGGGTGTTTTTAGCGAGTGGAAATCGTTTTTGACTTGGCACACACACCTTTCTTTATTATTCTCTGCGAAAATGCGTTTTGTTCATATACTAACATTCACGGTGTGCTCCGAGAACCGCAAAGCATTCGCGTGAATTATTGATCTGCTCACCATTCCAACCCACATAAATTAAATTCCGGCGGTCACGGTGGCGCATCAGTAGACCTGCTGTCTTACATCACTTCCGGCGTCGGAGACCCGAGCTCGATCCCGACTACGGGGTGCTGTCTGCACGGAGATTGATAGGTCATCTCCGTGACCTCGTGTGTTCTCTCCGTGATCTGTGGCGTACAGGCAAGTAGGTTACTTGGCTCGCTGTAAGTGTAAATTATCCCCAGTGTGTGTAGGATAGTGTTACTTTGTGGGGTTCGCTGGTCGATGTGGTCTCGGTGGGCCGAGGGACCTGTTTTTCTGCGTTGTATCTCTAAACTAACCTAAATTCAATTAATTTTCTAATGAACTAAATTGTATTTTACTTCGGAGTCACGTGAGTGACTTCGTGAAGACCCCGCCAGGCACGCATGCGCGACATATCGTCGACCGCATGTGAGCAACAGGCAGTGAGGAGTGTTGCTCCTGTACTGCAGGGACATGCAGGTAAGAAAAACTAACCTGCGGTCCTTTTTACACTTTTAGGGACTCTGTTTTCAGAGTACTCCAGGCCGCTTCGGATTGACTGCGGGCGCGGGAATGCGGGCAGTCAGCGGCGGCAGCAACCAACCGGAGTCGGGAAGAGCCCGTTGACCCAGGAGGGTCCGGGTTCACACTCGCCGGTCCGGAGGGACGGGCAGAGGCAGCCCGACTCAACACAGCAGCCTGCAGAACACCGCGGGCTGGCGGCATGAATAAAGGACTCTACACCGCAACCCGTAGGAACACTGCGGGCTGTCTGAATCAACAGGGAGTGGGGCTTGCAGGCAACGGCACAGCGGCAGCCCCGACTCTACACCACAGCCACGCAATGACTCTGTGGGCTGACGGTTCTACTTACGCCGTTGCCCCGACTACATTTATACACCGGGGAGCTTGGGCAGCTCGTTGACCCGGTAGGGTCCGGGCCCACACTCGCTGTTCGCAGGCCGTGACGGCAACGCTATCCGGCAGTCGGGCAAGCTCGTGGACCAGGAGGGTCCGGGCTCGGAGACTGCCATTCGCGGGTAGCGAAGGCAGAGCAGGAAAGCCGCAGACAGCAGCTATACCGCGGAATGACGGCTATGCTAAACCTATAGAGGTGGTAGACAGAGCCGGTGCTCCGACTCACACACACGCGGAGCCTTGCCGGTTAGCGGCAGTCTATGTCCCCGCATGAGAGTCTGGTCACCTTTGGAGCTGCGGGGGGGGGGGGGGGGGAAGAGTGCGCTCCTCCACCGGAAGCTCATAAAGACCCTCAGGTAAGATAGTAACCTTGAGTTGTTTAGCTTCTGTACTAGACTTTGCTTACAGAAACAATGGATGGGAGTCCAGAATGAAGGCATCGTAGTATGCCTCCCAGGACCATGGGACTTCGGATGGGAGTCAGCGCCCACTATTCGCGGAGCTGCCAGCAACACCGGCAGCGCCCGCTCTGTGGGCCGAGATAAGAACGCGGAAACCGAGGAGCCCTGCAGCAGCCAGGACCCGATTCTCCACCACGGCTGGCCGTGGAGCCGTAGAGTGGTAAGAGCACCGCGCAGGTAGGCAAGACCCTGACTCCCTACCACTGTCACCTAAGCATAGGGACAGTGGTTAAGGTGCGTAAACGTGTTATTCGCCTGGCGGCACGTTCTCTCTCCCCAACTAAGCAGGTCTCCAGAGAGAGGACCAGGGAAAGAATCGCACAACAGTCGGTTAAACCCCGCTGTAGGAGCCGGGGTCGACTTTCCACCGGAGCAGCCGCCAGTTCACGGGCCGGTGAAGGATTGAGGCCTGGGTCTGCAACCCCGCATGTGCGCCCGGCATAGACTCACCGCCGGGGGAGCCTGCCAGAACGCGGGCCGGTGTAGTCTCATGTCAGTCAGCGCACCCCACTTTAGCGGCAGGATGTGACCGAACGTCGGGGATTACTGCCTTTGCCAGGTCGGTTGACGGCATGGAAATGGCGGCAGAACAGGAGGATGCTCTTGCAATATTAGTCATGAAGTTAACACTTCCCGGAGAATCGCCATCAAACCGACTCCAAACCACTTATTTGCGGGGTTGTACTTGGCATCTGCGACGCCACCACCGAAACAGCTGTTCGGTGAGAACCTGCCCAAACAGGTCTAGGACCTGGATTAGGAGGGGAAGGCCGACGGGTTGATGAACCCACCTCCCTCCAGCAGGCCGGCAGTGTGCAGACAAACACCATGTGGAAAACCTCGGGGGCCACCTGAAAGACCAGTAAGGACCTACACGCCGGCAGCACCTCAACACAATTCAACGGAACACCAGGAACCAGAACGTCAGGCCCGCCGGTAACCATGGATGTAAGGGTGTCTGGTTCTCTTGGAAGTGCTGCATGTTTAACCTCACAAGTAGGTGAGCGGATATATATATTCTGGGATGCAAGGGAGCTGATTGTCACTATCCCAGGGAACAAAGCTATAGACATAATAGAGGCATGTAACAGCCTTGCTTGCGCCAGGAAACCGACTATTAGACATACTGCTAAAATAATTGCTGAACTTGTGGCTACATTCTAGCGACATAATTGGGCCGTTGCATTATCTAAGCTTGCAAAGAGCAAAATCTCGGCATTAAAAGCGAACGCTGGACATTCTTACGGGCCTATGCAGCCGGGCCTATGCAGCAATCAAGGCATAAATTGAGCTACAATAGTGGATTAGCTATGTTTGTGATTGTTAAATCCCATCATTATATCAAACCCATTAGTAGTGTTACAAACCGAGGCAAGCACCAAGGGCTGGGGAGCTACTGACACCACTTCCAGTTGGGGTGGTAGATGGGATTTGCACGAGTCTACTTTTTTTCAATCACAAGGTATAAACTGTTTAGAAATGCTGGGAGCATGTCACGGGCTATGGGATTAATGCACTAATCTGCAGCATACGCATGTCCATCTTCAATAAAACCACTGAGGTGGCGCATTTAAACCTTATGGGTGGTATCAAGTCAATATCTTGTGATGAATTGGAAAAAATCATTTCGCTCTAGTGGATTGAAAGAAATATTTGGATATCAGCTACGTACCTTCCGGTTCAGCTCAATACAGTGGCGGACACCAGGTCACAAGTATTTACTAACGACATCAAGTGGATGTTGAACCCCCAAATATTTGCTAAAACTATAGCCTAATATGGAACACCAGATATTGACCTCCTTGCGTCCAGGTTCAACCATTGGATACCAACATATGTGTCTTGAGAACCAGATCCTGGGGCAGTGGCGATGGACGCGTTCTCGCTACATTGGGGGAAAATGGGTTTTCTATGCTTTCCTCCATTCTGCTTCATCTGATAGGTGTTGCAGAAAACGCAACCAGATCTTCAACAGAAAGGACCATGGACATCATACAGCAGCGTGCAGAGAGAGTCAACTAGGAAACAGTACCTTACCCACATAAGGATATGTGAGGTTACCATAGTCGGACCTAGACCACCTACATATCTACTACAATCTCCAATGTGCTGGAATCCTCACGGGCCTGCATTATGACGAGTCCCTCAGTTACAGTGCCATATACAGTGCCAGGAGTGCACTATCATCCTATCTCAAAATTGGAGTGGGATCTCACCAGCTGGTATCCACACTGAAGGGAATGTTCTATCCCTCCCCGACCTCGATATATTACCAGAGAATTAGGGGGTGGTGTTGACATTACTAAGGAGCTGGTCGCCTTTGGCGGATTTACCACTGGACTTATTCACCTTCAAAGTGGTGATGGTACTGGCACTGAAGACAGCACAACGGGTCCAAACTCTACAGCAAATGCCTGGATAGAATGGTTTCGAGCCACAATAAAGTCACTGCGTTATAGAAGAGTTGCTTAAACTACACAGACCTGCGACTACAGGTCTGAAAATGGGCATCAGGAGATGACTCAAGGTGGTATTCGTTGCAGCAGGTAAGACACAAAATTTGAAAATGTCATTCTACCAGGGCTGCATCCACCTCAGCGGCGAGGACCATGAAGGTGTTCATGGATTATGTCCTCGCAATAGCGGGCTGTGCCGGTGAAACTACATTTCAGCGGTTTTATAACAGACCTGTGGCCGCTCCCGCAACGTTGGCGGATTCAGTTTTAAGTGCTGTTCCCTAAACATTTGTCCCCGAGTTCAGAGGTTTATTGTTGTATTAACAAATGTTATTATTTTTCAGCTTGTTCAAGTCTGAAATACGTTCATACTTCCTCCATCAGTATTACGGCAGTGTGTGAGCATGGACGTGGTCAAGGGCATGGAATCATTGAGCTTTGAAATATTCACGAAGTCACTCACTTACCTCCGAAGTACAATAGTAAGATTAAACGAGAAACTTACCAGTTTGAAGTTTGATCTTTATTTTATGAGGAGTTGCGATGAGGGATTTCGTGCTCTCCGCTCCCAACCCTCTATCATAAGGTCAACTGGTATATTCGAGTTCTTTAATCTTACTATCTTCAGTCATTGTTGTTATCTGTGATTCCGCACCGCTGCTTTGAAGAATGTCGCGCATGCGTGCCTGGCAGGGTCTTCACGAAATCCCTCATCGCAACTCCTCATAAAATGAAGATCAAACATCAAACTGGCAAGTTATCCTTTTATCTTACTATTCTAACCGTTGATGCCCCATCTCGCTCTTACGCCTCACCCGTCTACTATGGCACAGTAGTGAAACGTTCTGTTTTTCTCACATTAGGCACTGTCTATGTGGAGTCTGCAAGTTAACCATGCCACCGCTTATCTTTCCTCCGGGAGCTTCGGTTTTCCCCCACATCTCAAATGTCGTGCGTGATTGTAGGTCAATTGGCCGGTGTAAATTTGACTTCATGCGTACGCCATGGAAGCGAAAGTAGGAACTAGTGTGAACTGCTGAGTGATGGTCGTCGTGCACTCTTTTGACTGATGGGCCTGTTTTCATGCTGCATCTTAATACCAATCAATTAATGGTGTCAGGGATTGGGGGATATAATAATTGTAGTCATAAAGTCATACAACATGGAAAGAGGTCCTTTGGCCTTATTTGCCCACGTCGACAACATGCCCCATCTGAAGATGTCTGAAGAAGGGTCTCGGCCCGCAACGTCACACATTCCATCTCTGCAGAAATGCTGCCTATCACGCTGAGTTACTCCCGCCGCCATGCGTTTTGCCCATATCCCTCTAAACCTGTCCAATCCATGCCCCTGTCTAAAGTTGCGTCAACGTTGCTATAGTCCCTGCCTTAACTGCCTCCTCCGGCAGCTCCTTCCGTACAGCGCCACCGTATGTGTGGAAAAAATTACCACTCAGGTTACTATTAACCCCCCCCCACCGCATATTACCCATGTCCACGGGTTCTTGCTTCACCTATTCTGAGTAAGATATTCTGCGACTTAACGATATATTACGATCTATTTCGACGAACAGGAGAACGTGCAATCTACACACCGCCAGACATTGTGTTCATCGTAATCGGCAGGGAATGATCACAATTGGTAGGAGACTTTGAATAAATAATTTTTTGAATCTGAATAGAACAAGGAACATCCCTAATACCGCGTTTTCTGGAAAGCTGGGAAGCTGCAAGACTTTCATTTCCAAGCTGTTGTACAGAGAGAGATGGAGCGGAGAATAGAAAAGAACAGGAGCCAGTAACGGAAGGAAGGGATTCAGGCGTGACCGTTCTCAGCGAATCGGAAATAAACCATCGGCGCACCTGCTCAAATCGTTCCAAAAACTACTTTCCATTCATCGCCATCGCTGTCTTTCCGTAAAGTGTACTCTGAGACAGGCTCTGAGACGGACATCTGTCGATACCAGTATATACTGAAGGCACCCGGGGAGAAACGGTGCATTCCAACGTCACTGTTTCTCCTTCTGTCTTCACTGCTAATGGCGGCGACTGCGTGACAGAATCTGCACGGCCGTGATCTGTAACAATAAATCCAAACGGAAAAAAATTATCAGAACGGCGAGATTTAAAGTCTGAGATTCAGAACCTGTTCCACAAGTAAAATAGAAAATAAATGCATGTGTGTCACTATTACTTATCAAATATGTTTCCCACGCCATCCAGATAATGAGGAACCACATGGTGTCTATCAGCTGAATTGTTGATGTGATGGCGGCAAAGAGAGCGCTCCCTCGTTGTTGCCCCGTGTCTCAGTTGGCTCTCCAGCGGCGGTGAGCGGGGTGGGGTCTATCTGTTGACAGAACAGCTGCGCTGGAGTCACTGTATTTATAAGGGAAAATCTGAAGCTATAAAAGCAAAATAGTGTTACCCAAGGAGCTCTGTGATTATATATGATGAGCAAACGTAACCACATGTAAATACCTGAAAGTCATTGTGCATTGAACGGCTCCCAAATCATGTCTGTGAATTTCATTAAGTTTAGTTTAATTCGGTTCAGTTTGGTTTAGTTCAGTTCAGTTTAATTTAGATTAATTTCCTTTTGTTGAGTTCAATTCAGTTCAGTTAAGGTAAGTTTACTCTAGTTCTGTTTAGTTTAGTTTTGTTTTGTTTAGTTTGTTTAGTTTAGCTTAGTTTGTTTGGTTTAGCTTAGTTTAGTTTGGTTTAGATCAGTTTGGTATTGCCACGTATAATGAGAAATAGTTTAGAAAATAACGTTTTTTGCATGCTAAGCAATCAAAGAAAAGACTGTACTGTCTCCGTGTGTGCACTTGGGGACTTTGGGGGATAGAGTGAAAGTACGCTGTACATATACATGGCCCATGTGGACCAGCGCGGCTATACTCCTTGAATGGGGACAATGGGGAGATACTGTCCTTTGGAATCCTCCAAACTCGCCACAGTTCCAATGAATATTCTCCAAACCTCCGCGAAGCACTGCATGTCCCCCGACTGGATGTCGTGCACCCTCACCTCTGCACGTAATGAGTAATCACCGTGTTCAATACACATTTTCCCAGTTTATCTTCATAACGACGCGGTCTACAGTTGTCTCTATTCCGTTGCTATAACCGTTGTACCTGGCACAATAAACCGTTGTTCATAACATCATTCCTGCATTCCGCCCTTTTCCATACTTTTCTGCTGGCTATTCGAGTTCTCTCCAGTGTTAACCTTCTTTCGACCAAAGGTCCTATTGCGGAACTATATAGATCTTTGCTTTCGACGGTGAAACTGACGGATGTTGAAATATTGAGCGGCACTGAAAGTACCGGAAAAGCGAGTAGATCAGGCCTCAACCGTAGAGGAAAATAGACAGGCGATCTTTAGGATCAGTAGCCCACAATCAGACCAACGACGGGTCCCGACTCGAAACTTCGCCCTATCCATTCCCTTCACGGATGCTTCTCGACCTGCTGAGCACTCCGGCACTATGTGTTTTACTATCGGTTGTTCTGTCTATGCGAATTTCAATACAAGAATATCGACATGAGATACATCTGCTTCTCGCCCCTTTGACGCTGTCTGCTTACTGTCCATCCTGAATTTGTGAACCTTGAATTACGTGAGAAAATCAAAGCAGTACAATTACTAATGTACCTGTTGTCCGTTGTGTCACGGTCGTCACTGCCAACCACCTGTCTCCTGAAGCACGAATACGGCCAGAAAAGTTGGTTCAATCCCAACGTTTATTGGCCTGGGTCAACAACGCTTTGCTGTGTCTATCGCCCTACCAACTGGTCTTCTCAGATCTAATCCGAATTTTACAACTGAATCTTTCATCACTGCTAATATTAGCACTACATTCCAGGAAAAGACTACTTAACTGATCACGTAGAGGTGTATACGATCACGGGGGGAATATACAGCGTGTATTCACAGAGCTATCTACCCAGAGTAGGGTTCATTCGAGTTTCAGGTGAAACGGAGAGATTTAATAGGAGCTTGAGGGGAAGCGTTTTCACGCAATGGTGGAGGGTGTATCGAACGAGCGGACAGAGGAGGTTGTTGAGGCAGTTACCATCTCAAATTTTAAAAGACATTTCGATTAGGTACATGGAGAGGAAAGGTATAGAGGGATATGGGCCTAACGCAGGCAAATTAGACTAATGTAGATGGCGCATTTTCTTCGATGTGGGCGGATTGAGCGGATGGCCTATTTCCATGCTCGAAACACCCACGACTATATAACTTGGTAAATCGACTGCAAAGTAGATGATGTACTACATATAGTTTCCAATCCAACAACACCTCTGAAATCAATTACCTCTGCCACCAAACATGATGATCAGCGTATGCATGGGGCCAAGGGCAGCGAACAGAGGCTCCCACGCTCTCTCTTTTTCTCTCTCTCACACACACACACACGCACACATAAACACACAAATCCCACCATCCTGCGCTTGGCCCATATTCCTCCATGTCTATCCTTTACATGTACCTGTCAAAAGTGTTGTGCTAGCGCCTTCCTCCACCACCTACCCCGGCAGCTCGATCCAGATACCCACCACGGTGCCCAAAACGGAACGCAATACTCTAAAGGTGGCCTCGCATCCTAACTTGCATCTATCTCGCATCGAATCCGTTCCGTGCAGTTCGTTCTGGGAACGGGAATCATTTTTAACTCGGAGATAAATTTAAACAGAAAGTAGATTTCGCCAAGCAACCAACGTAACCTATAATTCCCTCATTGACCCGCTCATCACAGCTCTTTTATATTATGATACCTCAGAGTTCCTCATAAAGCCAAGCCTAGTTTCCCCTGTTACAGCGATGACGACGTTTCCTTCCCCACCCAGTCACTACATGCCTAACCTGAAAGAACGCTGACCGACTCCCAAATGGAGAGGAAGTTGAGGTAGGCGGAAGTTAGTCGCTTCCCGCCCACCGTTACCACAGCGCCACCAGCTCCAGCAGGAGAGGCGAGAACATCCGAAAGCCGCTCAGCACGAGGTCGAGAAGGAACATTCACAAAGGGTTTTTCACTGGGAAAATGCGCGTATTTGCCATTTGGATTGTGCGGGGAGCATGCCTGATAGGGAATGTCGCGGGTGTTAATCCCGCCATTTACTCCGACGGAACGTCGACCATCATTGTGAATGCGAACCGTTCTAATCTTTTTCTACATGTAAATGGAAAGCCGGGTACAACCTAATCGTCATGCATTTGCCATGGATAACATTTATTGGTTTGGGTAATGTTTCTGGTCGAGGCCCTTCTTCAGGTCACCTATTGTTTTTGTCACGAGAGGCTGGCTGACCCGCTGAGTTACTCTAGATTTTCGTGTCTAGCTTCGGTTTACGTCAGCATCTGCAGTTCCTTACTACCTGTTACCCCCGGTAATGTTCGGTTCACCTCGATATGCAAGCGAGCTATGCGATGCATGTCTACCCCAGTGTCGACATTGGCCTTTGTCTCTGGAACTAATTCGCTACAATAATATGAACTTTATTCTGCACTTTCTTTGTTCTCTTTATCTAGCTATTGAACGTGCATTTGATTTTATTATATTTAAGTATATTATCAGTTGATCTGTTTGGCTAGCATGTAATACAAAGGTCTTCCGCGTATTTTTGGTGCAGGCATAACAAACCTAAATCTCATTTTTTTTTGTCAGATCCCAATCATGGAAATACTGTCACACAATCGCTGCCGTCAGCGCAGAAGACAGAAGGAGAGTCGATGGCTTTCAGCTGCACCTATCATACCGCAGAAACGTACTGGAACTTATTTTGGTACCGGCATCATCAGGACTTAAGGCTCGAGTTCATATTGTGGAAATATTCAGATGGAACCGAGGAGAAAGCCGACTTTGCAGGCGCTCGCTTCTTTGTCCAGCTCCAGACCGAGAGAAAATTAGTCAGTTTAACCCTATCGGGGCTGATGCTGAGCGACTCTGCATGTCATTACTGCGCCTTTAGCGGCACAGTGATGGAAACAAGTTAAACCTTCCTACGAAAGCATCAGCTTCCGCTTTGCCTGCTGCAGCTAGATACTTCTGCTCCGCGCTTGGTGGTTGTGGTTTTTCGCCGCCTGAGAATTCTTCCCAACTCACTCAGTTTCCCTCGAGGGCTACGGTGACATCGACGCAGCAGAAACCCACCAACTCCCTTTGTGTGCTCCGTGCTGAGGGCGCAATCTGTGTGAACAGAATCGCCATGTCTGATGTCTGGAAAACACATGGATTCGGTTTATATTCATAATGGTCAGAAATACAGTGATAAACTATGCTTACCATGCTTACCAGCAGATCAGATAACGATCCATAAATACAACCCATTCAAACCGAACTGAAATAGATAGAGCTAAGGGAAAGATACAGAGTGCAGAATAAAGTTATCCACATTGTCGCGCATCAATTCCAGAATCAATCCCAATATCCACCTTGCGGTAGATGTGCACCAGTCTGTACTCTAGTTTAGGGAGTTAAATCATGTTGTACCCTGCCGAAGATAGACACAACATGTTGATGTACCAGCAGGACATGAGGCATATTCGGAGAGAAATGGGTGACGTTTCGAGTCGAGGCTGATATTCAGGGGAGACGGAGACTAGCGATATGGAAAGGTAAGACGTGAAAACGTTATATCAAAGCGGACGGTGATCTAGGAAATATCAAAGTTAGCAGGGGGAAGGTATGAGACGTATTAGTGCGATTATGAATGATACCGTGATTCAAAATATATCGCTTATTGGCGACGAGGATGAACATAATCTTCTTAATCTCCCTACATTGGCGAGATTCTGCTCGATTGGGGAATGCAATGTTGCTCATTGCAGTTGAGGGCAGCTTTATTGCCAACGTCATCGCGGCCGCGGACAAGAGGAGAGCGATTCCACACTTGCTCATTGATAGCACCGCACAAGCCAGGCGTGGATCCTAGTTCTGAGTTGGTGTCAACCATGCAACAACATCGGCCCCTGAATCCATCCGTGGTCGGCAAAAGGAAAGGGTTGGATGAGCGGAAACGATGACGAAGTGAGTCTGTGTAACCTACAACACATCACGTGATCCTGCGTGCCTCCTCTATGCAAAAACTCATATTGACACTTCCTACTTGCAGCAGGAAGCCCAATCTACCGTCCCGTTGTGCAGTTTGCCGGGCTACTGGTCCCAACAGGGCTCAAGTGGAAGCAGCTCCAGCAAATGGAGGAGGTGGGACCAGTACAAACTAGGGGGAGGTTGGGACCAGTACAAACAGGACGGTCTGCACCTGGGCTGGAATGGAACCAATGTCCTTGGGGTAGTGTTTGCTAGTGCTGTCGGGGAGGATTTAAACTAATGTGGCAGGGGGTTGGGTACAGAGCAGAGAGGCAAGTGGGTGTAAAATGAGAGTAGAAGCAATAGGTAGCAAGGTGAAAAATAAAAGTGGCAGGCAGACAAAACCAGGGTAAAAATCAAAAAGGGCCACTTTTCAACATATTTCTATAAGAGGTAAGAGCGTTGTTAAAACAAGCCTAAAGACTCTGTGTCTCAATGCAAGGACTATTCGTAATAAGGTGGATGAGTTGAACGCGCAGATAGCTATTAATGATTACGATATAGTTGGGATCACGGAGACATGGCCCCAGGTGACGTAGGCTGGGAGCGGAACATCCAGGGATATTCAATATTCAGGAGGGATAGAGATAAAATAAAAGGAGGTTGGGTAGCGTTGCTGGTTAGAGAGGAGATTAACGCAATGGAAAGGAAAGACATTAGCTTGGAGGATGTGGAATCGGTATGGGTAGAGCTGCGAAACACTAAGGGGCAGAGAGCGATGTTGGGTGTTGTGCACAGGGCACCTAGCAGTAGCAGTGAAGTTGGGGATGGTATCAAACAGGAAATTAGAAATGCGTGTGACAAAGGATATACAGTTATAATAGGTGACTTCAATCTACATATAGATTGGGTGAATCAAATTGGCAGGGATGCTGAGGAAGGGGATTTTTTGGAATGTATGCGGGATAGTTATCTAAATCAACATGTACAGGAAGCAACGAGAGAGCAGGCTATTTTAGACTGGGTTTGGTGTGTAATGAGGAAGGGGTAGTTAGCAGACTTGTTGTACGTGCCCCCTTGGTCAAGAGTGACCATAATATGGTTGAGTTCTTAATTAGGATGGAGAGTGACATTGTTAATTCAGAAACAATGGTTCTGAACTTAAAGAAAGGTAACTTTGAGCGTAAGAGACGTGAATTGGCCAAGATTGACTGGCAATTAATTCTAAAAGAGTTGACGGTGGATCTACAATGGAAGACATTTAAAGACTGCATGGATGAACTACAAAAATTGTTTATCCCAGTTTGGCAAAAGAATAAATCAGGGAAGGTAGTACATCCGTGAATAACAAGGGAAATTAGGGATAGTATCAAAGCAAAGGATGATGCGTACAAAGTAGCCAGAAAAAGCAGCATACCAGAGGACAGGGAGAAATTTAGAGACCAGCAAAGGAGGACAAAGGGCTTATTTAGGAAAGGAAATATAGATTATGAAAGAAAACTGGCAGGGAACATGAAAACTGACTGCTAAAGATTTTATAGATATGTGAGGAGAAAGAGATTAGTTAAAACAAATGTAGGCCTCTTGCAGTCAGAAACAGGTGAGTTATTCATGGGAACAAGGATATGGCGGAACAATTGAATAACTACTTTGGTTCCGTCTTCACTAAGGAAGACATAAATAATCTGCCGAAAATAGCAGGGGACCGCGGGTCAAAGGAGGAATTGAGTGAAATCCAGTTTAGCCGGGAAGTGGTTTTGGGTAAATTGAATGGATTAAAGGCAGATAAATCCCCAGGGCCAGATAGGCTGCATCCCAGAGTACTTAAGGACGTAGCTCCGGAAATAGTGGATGCATTAGTGATAATCTTTCAAAACTCTTTAGTTTCTGGAGTAGTTCCTGAGGATTGGCGGGTAGCAAACGTAACCCCTCTTTTTAAGGAGGGAGGGAGAGAGAAAACGGGTAATTACAGACCAGTTAGTCTAACACCGGTAGTGGGGAAACTGCTAGAGTCATTATTAAAGATGGGATTGCAGCACATTTGGAAAGTGGGGAAATCATTGGACAAAGTCAGCATGGATTTACGAAAGGTAAATCATGTCTGACGAATCTTGTGGAAATTTTCGAGGATGTAACTAGTAGCGTAGATAAGGGTGAACCAATGGTTTTGGTGTATCTGGACTTCCAGATGGCTTTCGACAAGGTCCCACATAAGAGATTAGTGTACAAACTTAAAGCATACGGCATTGGGGGTTCAGTATTTATGTGGATAGAGAACTGGTTGGCAAACAGGAAGCAAAGATTAGGAGTAAACGGGTCCTTTTCACAATGGCAGGCAGTGACTAGTGGGGTACCGCAAGGCTCAGTGCTAGGACCCCAGCTATTTACAATATATATTAATAATCTGGATGAGGGAATTGAAGGCAATATCTCCAAGTTTGCCGATGACACTAAGCTGGGAGGCAGTGTTAGCTGTGAGGAGGATGCTAGGAGACTGCAAGATGACTTGGATAGGCTGGGTGAGTGGACAAATGTTTGGCAGATGCAGTATAATGTGGATAAATTTGAGGTTATCCACTTTGGTGGCACAAACAGGAAAGCAGACTATTATCTAAATGGTGGCCGATTAGGTAAAGGGGAGATGCAGCGAGACCTGGGTGTCATGGTACACCAGTCATTGAAAGTAGGCATGCAGGTAACCATATAACCATATAACAATTACAGCACGGAAACAGGCCCTCTCGGCCCTTCCAGTCCGTGCCGACCATTTGTTTTCCCCAGGTGCAGCAGGCAGTGAAGAAAGCGAATGGTATGTTAGCTTTCATAGCAAAATGATTTGTGTATAACAGCAGGGAGGTTCTACTTCAGTTGTACAGGGTCTTGCTGAGACCACACCTGGAGTATTGCGTACAGTTTTGGTCTCCAAATCTGAGAAAGGACATTATTGCCATAGAGGGAGTGCAGAGAAGGTTCACCGGACTGATTCCTGGGATGTCAGGACTGTCTTATGAAGAAAGACTGGATAGACTCGGTTTATACTCTCTAGAATTTGGGAGATTGAGAGGGGATCTTATAGAAACGTACAAAATTCTTAAGGGGTTGGACAGGCTAGATGCAGGAAGATTGTTCTCGATGCTGGGGAAGTCCAGGACAAGGGGTCACAGCTTAAGGATAAGGGGGAAATACTTTAAGACCCGAGATGAGAAATACTTTTTTCACACAGAGAGTGGTGAGTGTCTGGAACTCTCAGCCACACAGGGTAGTTGAATCCAGTTCATTGGCGATATTTAAGAGGGGGTTAGATGTGGCCCTTGTGGCTAAGGGGATCAGAGGGTATGGAGAGAAGGCAGGTACGGGATACTGAGTTGGATGATCAGCCATTATCATATTGAATGGCGGTGCAGGATCGACGGGCCGAATGGCCTACTCCTGCACTTAATTTCTATGTTTCTATGTTTCTAAATGGTTTTATTTTTTTGCGGTAGATTACATCTGCCGCAAAAAAGGAGTAGTATATATATATATCTGTGGACAAAGGAGTAGTATAGTGTTTCCAGTCAATTTGATGTCGGGGCGGACATTAGTGGCGAAGTTAATAATATTAGCCAGTACTGCTTGGGTCCAAGAGGCAGTCCACAAGCCGTAGTCCGCAAAGGGGAGGCTGAATGGGGATATTTGCGAGAATGAGTTTGGAACAAAGGAGGCACCATATGGCCAACGAAGAAACAGGCAACGTTCCAATCCCTGCTGTTATCTCCACCAGTCTCTCCCTCAGCAGAGTCCATCCACTAATTATTTAATCCTCAGGTGGGGATTCACCGTTCGTGTTCTACAACTCGTCTCACGCATTCAAATTTCTTGTACAGTGTCTGGCAGACGCCGTAGATTTCCTCCAACACACACTTTTATTTTTGCTGCACATTCCAGCATCTCTAGTAATTTGTGACTTGCCTCAAATGCGCTACAATGTTTTCATTTGCGCAAGGCAAATGTAATATCTGCTGCTTCATAAGGTAGCCAGAAAATGAACAACGCATTGCGAAATTGTCAACCTTTTTTTTCCCCTGGAATAAATAAAGTTTGGACTGATTTAAACGGAATTGGATCAATTTCAGATTGATTTCAAGAATGTACTGGAAGGGTGTTCTGATAGAAAGGGGTAGATAGACGGAAGCACGATCCTAATTCCTACATAAGGAAGCGAAACAAGCAAGATTAAAATTATCTTTGTTTCGAATAAAGACACGTTGCCACATGAAATTGTCTTCGTTCAATTGGATATCTTTCTAGAAAATGTCTGCGTGTATTAAAATGTTCGAATATTATTGATCTGCGTAAACTCAGCTGCGAAAATAAGTGATCGGCAGAATAACCTGCAATTTTACTTCGGAGTCACGTGAGTGACTACGTGAAGACCCCGCCAGCACGCATGCGCGTCATATCGTCTACCGCATTGCGCATCGACAGGCTGTGGAAGCGTTGCTCCACCAGCGGTCAGTTTGAATCCTGAAGGTAAGTATTTCAACTTAACTCCAGGTCTGTTTTTTCTCCTTGCAGGAAGCTCTGTGCAGAGTTTCCTGCTGGAGATATTGCGTCCCCTACACCGCGGGGAAATCCCGGCTGCGAGAATCGCGGGGATGCCCGGCTGGACTTCGCGGGGAATCCCGTCTCCAGGGACCGCGGGGAATCCCGGCTGTGGTAAACCGCGTAATGGATTCTGCGGGGAACCGCGGAAAGATTCTGGCCGCGGGGTGAACCCGGCTGCAGGAAAACCCGGCCACGGGAGATTCTGGCCGCGGGTTAAACCCGGCTGGAGAGAAAACGGGGCCACGGGAAGATTCTGGCCGCGGTGTGAACCCGGCCGCAGGAACCGCGGGGAGAAGCAAACCACGGGATGAACCCGGCTGGGGGGAAAACCCGGCTGCGGGGACCGCGGGAAGACCACGGGATGAACCCGGCTCGGGGAAATCCGGCTGCGGGGATCGCGGGAAGACTACCACGGGTCGAACCCAGCCCGGGGAGACCCGGCTGCGGGGACCGCGGGAAGACCACGGGATGAACCCGGCTCGGGGAAACCCGGCTGCGGGGACCGCGGGAAGGCAAACCGCGGTATGAACCGCTCGGGGAAACCCGGCCGCAGGAACCGCGTGAGGGGACCGTGTGACACGGCTACGGACCGCAGAAGTGCGGATAGCCGGCGGCATTTTTTCAGATTCCAGCGGGCCAGAAGATGTTCAATTGAGTCTGAAAGGCCTAGGCAGGCCAGGAGGGTCCCCTCCAACATGGCCGTTTACCCATGAGGAGCATGGATAGCGTCAGAGAGCGCTCATCCCACTAATGCTCCCTCCTGATATGATCCATGCACGGCATATCAGTAGAGATATACCGCCTACGGTAAGCCTAGAGACCTGCAGTGTCCGGGCTGCGAATATACCACCAGCGGATGAGCCCGTGGACTCGGAGGGTCGGGCCCTAAGATTACCACCTGCGGAGGGATTTCCGACCGGCGGATAACTTACTCAGCATGGGTCCGGGCTGGAAGGTCCTACGCATCCCGCATGAAGCGGAAGACTTGGAAGTATGACCAGGGAACATACTGGTGTACAAACGTGAGGTTCCAGATTATTCTGGCGAGGCATCAAGATCTTCGCTAAACGAAGCCTGAAGGCCAGAGTTCTCTCGTGAAGGAACAGCCACCTCGCGCCACATCACATTTGCCGGCGGTGGAATACTATACACCTGCAATATTGTCCCTGAAAGGACCAGCAGTGAACAGAGCTATATGGGGTACAATGCACACTTCAAAATGAACTGTTTCCAGAAAAACGCCATCGGACCTGCCTTAAATTTCAAAACTGTAGGTTGAAGTGAGGCCAGTAATGTCTGGCCGCCAAATCCTCTCTTCAGGAATTTGCCCAAACACCTAAGACCCGGATGAAGAATTAAAGCTGTCCGGCTTATCAAGGAACCACGGGAACACACCCCACGCCTCTATCGGCAGCATGCGTTTCACTGAAGCTGGGGGCAGCTTCAAAACTGGGAGCAGGCTTTCAGGCCAAGGCGAAATCGGTCCTCAGGGAATTGGGTCCACATACCCCAGCAATCCTACTCTCCAAAATTGGGACGGAATAAGAACCGGCGCCAGGAGCCTTGGGCTTACCATAAGGCCACCTATAACCATGAAGGGAGATGGGTCTGGTTATTTTCCGATATATCAGGTATGTGGACCATTTACAAGTTGGTAAATTTATACTTGTTTATGCTAGACCAGTTAGCTTTCAAGACAGGCCGCAGTGGGACCCGTTCATTATCACTGTGAAAGATACCGGTTCAAATCGCAAATGCAGTAGAGGCTTTCTGAATAGAAAACTGCTATACTGTCTAACAACAGGGGGACAGTTTCCACTGGGCTCACCTAAGATATTATTTATGGGCTATCTCGATGATGTTCTAAAACACTTTATTTTGCCTAATCAGCGGTATCAGCTAAATCATTCTGCAGGAATTGGGTTCTTATCTATCCAGTAAATTTAAGTTGATACCAACTGAAATTATAAATTGTCTGGGATTGATATATATTGGTCAGCTGTGCTATTGCGCCTTCTGCACCATCAGAGCTTTACGGCGTGCAAAGGAGCAAGCTCACAGGCTATTCCCAGCTGGCAAAGTCACCATTGTGGACAAACAGTATTCAGCATTGCCCCACTAACCTTCATGAATACTCGTCAGTTAATTACTAACTGATGTTATGTTAAAGATGGATTATTACTATATACCATTTTTAGTTACGGAGGCGGGTGGGGTTTGCATGAGTTACCTATTCACATTAGCTGCATTCTGCGGATAAAGGTTGTGCGAATATGCATATCTGCATGCTCAAGTCTAACTTGATACACTCTGGTGCTATTATACGTCAATCACATGGGTGCAATACAGTAAAAGTATCCGGCAATAGTTTACCTAACTTCATTGGCATTGGCATATCAGCAGGAAAACGAGAATGGATGTGGAATCGCCAGCGTTTAAGGTACGTGGCGATGGGTGCATTTCTCGCTACACTGAGGGGTAATGTTCATTGTGTCCATCCATTTACCTTACCAGACGGGTCTTGCTAATTCAGCTTCCCGGTTCAGACATTTCGGAGGTCCTGAAAGGAGAATTTAGGGAGTTAGGAAGAGGGTTAAGGAGAAGGACCGCAAAGGTAACAATCTCAGGATTACTGCCTGTGCCACGCGACAGTGAGAGTAGGAATGGAGCAAGGTGGAGGATAAATGCGTGGCTAAAGGACTGGTGCAGAGCGCAGAGATTCAAGTTTCTGGATCATTGGGACCTCTTTTGGGGAAGGTGTGACCTGTACAAAAAGGACGGGTTGCACTTGAACCCGAGGGGAACCAATATCCTGGCGGGGAGATTTGCAAAGGCTACTGGGGAGACTTTAAACTAGATCGGTTGGGGGGAGGGACTCAAATAGAGAAGGCAAGTAGTCCGTTTGTGAGGCAGGAGGCAGAGAAGAGAAGCAGTTAGACGCAACACGTTGGGAGGAAAGAAGAAAAAAATAACAAACGGAGAATAAGAAGTGAAGGGTTTCTTAAATGTGTGAGCAGAGAGACAGATGGGTGTAAAATGAGGACAGGAGCAATAGGAAGCGAGGTGAAAAGTGGCAGGAAAACAAATCCAGGGCAAAAATCTAAAAGGGCCACTTTTCAACATAATTGTAAAAGGGCCAAGAGTGTTGTAAAAACAAGCCTGAAGGCTTTGTGTCTCAATGCGAGGAGCATTCGTAATAAGGTGGATGAGTTGAATGTGCAGATAGCTATTAATAATTATGATATAGTTGGGATCACGGAGACATGGCTCCAGGGTGACCAAGGCTGGGAGCTGAACATCCAGGGATATTCAATATTCAGGAAGGATAGACAGAGAGGAAAAGGAGGTGGGGTAGCGTTGCTGGTTAGAGAGGAGATTAACGCAATAGAAAGCAATGACATTAGCTTGAAGGATGTGGAATCGATATGGGTGGAGCTGCGAAACACTAAGGGCAGAAAACGCTAGTGGGTGTTGTGTACAGGCCACCTAACAGTAGTAGTGGAGTTGGGGATGGCATCAAACAGGAAATTAGAAATGCGTGCAACGAAGGTAAAACCGTTATAATGGGTGACTTCAATCTACATATAGATTGGGTGAATCAAATTGGCAGGGGTGCTGAGGAATAGGATTTCTTGGAATGTATGCGGGATAGTTTTCTAAACCAACATGTGGAGGAACCAACGAGAGAGCAGGCTATTCTAGACTGGATATTGAGTAATGAGGAAGGGTTAGTTAGCAGCCTTGTTGTACGTGACCCCTTGGGCAAGAGTGACCATAATATGGTTGAGTTCTTCATTAGGATGGAGAGTGACATTGTTAATTCAGAAACACGGGTCCTGAACTTAAAGAAAGATAACTTTGAGGGTATGAGACGCGAATTGGCCAAGATGGACTGGCAATTGATTCTTGAAGGGTTGACGGTGGATATGCAATGGAAGGCATTTAAAGACTGCATGGATGAACTACAACAATTTTTTATCCCAGTATGGCAAAAGAATAAATGAGGGAAGGTGGCGCATCCGTGGATAATGAGGGAAATCAGGGATAGTATCAAAGAAAAAGATGAAGCGTACAAATTAGCCAGAAAAAGCAGCCTACCAGGGGTCTGGGAGAAATTCAGAGGCCAACAGAGGAGGACAAAGGGCTTAATTAGGAAAGGGAAAATGGAGTATGAAAGAAAACTGGCAGGAAACATAAAAACTGACTGCAAACGTTTTTATCGATATGTGAAGCGCAAAAGATTAGTTAAAACAAATGTAGGTCCCTTCCAGTCGGAAACGGGTGAATTGATCATGGGGAACAAGGGCATGGCAGACTAATTGAATAACTACTTTGGTTCTGTCTTCACTAAGGAAGACATAAATAATCTGCCGGAAATAGCAGGGGTTCGCGGGTCAAATGAGATGGAGGAAATGAGTGAAATCCAGGTTAGCCGGAAAGTGGTGTTGGGTAAATTGAATGGATTAAAGGCCGATAAATCCCCAGGGCCAGATAGGCTGCATCCCAGGGTACTTAAGGAAGTAGCCCCAGAAATAGCAGATGCCTTAGTGATAATTTTTCAAAACTCTTTAGATTCTGGAGTAGTTCCTGAGGATTGGAGGGTAGCTAATGTAACCCCACTTTTTAAAAACGGAGGGAGAGAGAAAACAGGGAATTACGGACCAGTTAGTCTAACATCGGTAGTGGTGAAACTGCTAGAGTCAATTATTAAAGATGGGATAGCAGCGCATTTGGAAAGTAGTGAAATCATTGGACAAACTCAGCATGGATTTACGAAGGGTAAATCATGTCTGACGAACCTTATTGAATTTTTTGAGGATGTAACTAGTAGAGTGGATAAGGGCGAAGCAGTGGATGTGTTGTATCTGGACTTTCAGAAGGCTTTCGACAAGGTCCCACACAAGAGATTGGTATACAAACTTAAAGCACAAGGTATTGGTGGTTCAGTATTGATGTGGATAGAGAACTGGCTGGCCGTCAGGAAAAAAAGAGTAGGAGTGAACGGGTCCTTTTCAGGATGGCAGACAGTGACAAGTGGGGTGCCGCAAGGCTCAGTGCTGGGACCCCAGCTATTTACAATATACATTAATGATTTGGACGTGGGAATTAAATGCAACATCTCGAATTTTGAGGATGACACGAAGCTGGGGGGCAGTGTTAGTTGTGAGGAGGATGCTAGGAGGCTGCAGGATGACTTGGATAGACTGGGTGAGTGGGCAAATGCATTGCAGATGCAGTATAATGTGGATAAATGTGAGGTTATCCACTTTGGTGGCAAAAACCGGAAGGTAGACTATTATTTGAATGTTGACCGATTAGGAAAATGTGAGATGCAGCGAGACCTGGGTGTCATGGTGCACCAGTCATTGAAAGTAGGCATGCAGGTGCAGCAGGCTGTGAAGAAAGCGAATGGTATGTTGGCATTCATAGCAAAAGGATTTGAGTACAAGAGCAGGGAGGTTCTACTGCAGTTGTACAGGGTCTTGGTGAGGCCACACCTGGAGTATTGCGTACAGTTTTGGTCTCCGAATCTGAGGAAAGACATTCTTGCCATAGAGGGAGTACAGAGAAGGTTCACCAGACTGATTCCTGGGATGGCACGACTTCCATATGAAGAAAGACTGGATAGACTTGGCTTGTACTCGCTGGAATTTAGAAGATTGAGGGGTGCTCTCATAGAGACTTACAAAATTCTTAAGGGGTTGGACAGGCTAGATGCAGGAAGATTGTTCCCGATGTTGGGGAAGTCCAGGACAAGGGGTCACAGTTTAAGGATAAGGGGTAACTCTTTTAGTACCGAGATGAGAAGATCGTTTTTTCACACAGAGAGTGGTGAATCTGTGGAATTCTCTGCCACAGAAGGTAGTTGAGGCCAGTTCGTTGGCCAAATTTAAGAGGGAGTTGTATGTGGCCCTTGTGGCTGAAGGGATCAGGGGGCATGGAGAGAAGGCAGGTACAGGATACTGAGTTGGATGATCAGCCATGATCATATTGAATGGCGGTGCAGGCTCGAAGGGCCGAATGGCCTGCTCCTGCACCTAATTTCTATGTTTCTATGTTTAAAATGGTTAGCCGTGACCAGGGAACCATCACCTGCATACTTTCATCTAGTCATTGACTTGCAGACTGGGAAGTTACTATTGTAAATATACTGTAAATAAACTGCGGCTTACTATTGTCAAACCAAACTAAGTTGACACGGATGACTGACGTCTTAAGTTCAGTTCCATCTGGGGTTGGCAATCATACTAGAGTGCCATTACTGTGCCGCACATGCGTTCTCAGCATTTTGGCTGCGAGGAGCAGAATCCTTTAATCGGGTCACCTTCTGTACGAGATAGGGTCTTAAACTCGACACCCCCCAGGGAGGTACGCAGAGATATGGGATGTTAACATTGGAACATCCCTGCCCTGGGCTCACTATACCAAGGGTTAAGCTCATGACACTGAGGCAGCACTATGGGTCCAGTTGCTTAGCTGTTACTGGACAAGATGATTATTCTGCATGGAATTACATTTATGTTATCAATAATCAGCAGATATCGCCAGGGATATTATGTCTCAAACTAGTCTTGCTGGCATTTCCCATGGACCATCGGTTGTATGTGGCACACATCTACACCAGCATGCTAAGATCTCTAGAGCCTTAGGGACTGAACTAGCAATGATTGATAGTCACATGGAGCCTCACTAGAGAATCACTACAGACCATCGGCCGGTGATTTATATGGGTTCTAGGGGCAGGAGTGAACATTGACATGCAAGTCTCACTCCACCCAGGCTACAACTATATCAGCAGCAGGGGATGGACGTTCACGGGACCACATCCTAGCAGGTGCAGGATGGTCTACAAACGATTCCAAACATGTAGAAATAACCTTGCCAGACCAGGGGTATTTGCCGACTGTTTAAGTCTGAGTTATAGTTTTTCCCGGGTGCAGGAGGTACTATTATCACTAAATGTACATTATAGCATCAACATGTCTATTCCTATGTCATGTCTGAATGCATTATTAAAATTAGCTCTTCACTGTTGCAGTGTGTGATGCATGGACTCGTCCACGGCATGAAATCACAGAGCTTTGAAATCTTCATGTAGTCACTCACGTGACTCCGAAGTAAAATAGTAAGATTAAATGAGAACTTACCAGTTTGAAATTGGATCTTTATTTTATGAGGAGTTACGATGAGGGATTTCGTGCCCTCCGCTCCCAAACCCTCTATTATAAAGGTCAACTGGTATATATGAGTTCTCTCTTATCTTACAATGTTAGTCAACTCTGGTATCTGTGATTTCACACCGCTGCTTTGAAGAATGACGCGCATGCGTGCTGGCGGGATCTTCACGTAATCCCTCATCGTAACTCCTCATAAAATAAAGATCAAATTTCAAACTGGTAAGTTCTCATTTAATCTTACTATTTTATTGTGTTTGGGGGAATGGGTCTTCATCGCAGTGTACACAGGTGTGTATCCCGGTTAGTTGGTTAATCGTGTAAATACACTGCAAAATTATTTGCCAAATATTCCGACTAATCACATATCTACTGAGTCGAACTTGGGGGCACTGCTATTGTTGGACGTACGGTACATTTTATCTGAATACCGTAATCAGTGAGGCAGAGCTTGGGGATGAATTATGTCAGGTTAAATATCGGTACAAGAATGTTCTAAGAGAATGATAAAGATAGGCATTAAGTCGCCAAAGATTTCCACACTAGCACGCGCTCTTCAAAATAGCAGTGACAAGAATGTCGCAATTAAAGCAATGACGTATCTTACAACTTACATCAAGTTCAAGTTCAAGTTCAAGTGAGTTTATTGTCAGGTGTCCCTGATAGGACAATGAAATTATTGCTTTGTATCAGCACACAGAACAAAGAAGGCATTTACTACAAAACAGATCAGTGTGTCCATATACCATATATAAATATATACACACATGAATAAATAAACTAATAAGGTGCAAATAACAGATAATGGGTTATTAGTTATCAGAGTTTTGTCCGAGCCAGGTTTAATAGCCTGATGGTTGTAGGGAAGTAGCTATTCCTGAACCTGGTCGCTGCAGTCTTCAGGATCTTGTACCTTCTACCTGAAGGTAGCAGGGAGATGAGTGTGTGGCCAGGATGCTGTGGGTGCTTGATGATACTGCCAGCTTTTTTGAGGCAGCGACCGCGGAAAATCCCCTCGATGGAAGGAGGGTCAGAGCCGATGATGGACTGGGCATTGCTCACTCCTTTTTGTAGTATTTTCCTCTCCAGGGCGTTCAAGTTGCCGAACCAACCCACGATGCAACCGGTCAGCAAGCTCTCTACTGTGCACCTGTAGAAGTTAGAGAGAGATTCCTCCTTAACAAACCGAACCTCCATAATCTTGTCAGGAAGTAGAAGCGCTGATGAACTTTCTTGTTAATTGCATCTGTGTTCTCGGACCAGGAGAGATTTTCGGAGATGTGTATGCCCAGGAATTTGAAGCTCTGACCCTTTCAACCATCAACCCGTTGATATAAACGGGACGGTGGGTCCCCATCCCAATCCTTCCAAAGTTCACAATCAGTTCATTGTTTTTGCTGGTGTTGAGGGCCAGGTTAATGTGCTGGCATCATATGGACAGTTGCTCGTGTTCTCCTCTCTACTCTGACTCATCCCCATCAGTGATACGTCCCACAACAGTGGTGTGTAGCGAAATTGTTGATGGAGTTCGCACTGTGACCGGCTACGCATTCATGAATATAGATAGAGTACAGCAGGGGGCAGAGCACGCAACCTTGAGGTGCTGCCGTGCTGATTGTTATCGAGTCTGACACATTTCCAACAATACGAACAGACTGTTGGCTGTGAATGAGGAAGTCGAGGATCCAATTGCAGAGGGATGCGCAGAGACCCAGTTCTACGAGAATGGTAACCAGCTTGGAGGTGATGATAGTATTAGACGCCGAGCCGTAATCGATGAATAACAGTCTGACATATGAGTTTTTGTTGTCCAAGTGGTCCAGAGTGGATTGGAGAGCCAGCGATCCACCGTTCATCTGTTGTGGCGGTAAGCGAACTGCAGTGGGTCCAGGTTTTTGTCCAGGTAGAAGTTGATTTGCGCCATGATCAACCTCTCGAAGCACTTCATCACCACAGGCGTCAGTGCCTCAGGTCGATAGTCATTGAGGCAAGTCAACTTGATGTTCTTGGGCACTGGTATAATTGATGCTTTTTTGAAACAGGTGGGAACCTCACACCTCAGAAGTGAGAGGTTGTAAATGTCCGTAAATACTCCAGCCAGTTGGTCAGCACAGGATTTTAGAACACGACCTGGTATGCCATTAGGTCCAGGCGCTTTTCGAGGGATCACCCTGAAGGATTTCCTGACGTCGGCCTCTGTGACTGAGACTGAAATACAATCACAGCGAATGGGGGCTCGGGAAGGCACATCGGTGTTCCCCCTATCAAAACGTGCGTAGAACGCATTGAGCTCATCAGGGAGAGTTGTTTAGCCGACATTCGAGCTGCCTCCTAATTGGCCTTGTAGGAGGTGATTGCATTCAGAATGCAATCACGTACACAACACTAATGCCACGGATAACAATATGTGGACAATGCCTTTGTAAAATGGCACAGAGGAGATGTTAAGAGAAAGTCATGGAATCCGTGATTGAGATGACTATTTGAACGCCAAGACGCTCTTCTACTTTAACAACCATATGTCACACTGCAAATTGCTGCAAATTGTTTTGTTGGCTGTTCATCTCCAGTTTCAATCATGAGATCCACCCCTCGCTTCATCAAACATTTACCAGATCACAGTTTATTCAAGGAGGAGAAGGCTATTTTATCGTGAAGGCGTGAATTATTTATCTTGCCCACCATTCCAACCCAACCAAATTAAATTCCGGGCGGCCACGGTAGCGCAGCAGTAGAGTTGTTGCATTACAGCATTGCGGCGCCGGAGACACGAGTTCGATTCCCGACTACGTGGCTGTCTGTCCGGAGTTTGCAGGTTCTCACCGTGACCTCGTGGGTTTTATCCGAGATCTGTGGCGTACATGTATGTAGATTAATTGGCTTGGTGTAAGTGTAAATTGTCCCTATAGTGTGTCGGATAGTGTTAATGTGTGCAGCTCGCTAATGTGTCGGTTCGGTCTCGGCGCGACGAGGGACATGTTCCTGCGCTGTATCTCTGATCTTAACTAAATGAAATGTATTTTTGAATAAACTAAATTATATTCCAACTGTTGATGTCCCAGCCCTCTATTACGCCTCACCCCTCTACCATGACACAGTGGTGAAGCGTTCCATTCTTTTCATCTTAGGTGCTGGCTGTGTGGAGTCTGCAGGTTATCCATGCGACCGCTTATCTTTCCTCCGGGAGCTTCGGTTTCCCCCCACATCTCAAATGTCGTGCGAGACTGGAGGTCAAATGGCCGCTGTAAATTTGCCTTCATGCGTAGGGAGGAGATGACAAGGTAGGAACTATTGTGAACTGGTGGGTGCTGGTCGACATGGACTCTGTTGTCGCAAGGGCCTGTTTTAATGTTGCATCTTAACACCAAACAATTAATGGTGTCGGGGATTGCGAATAAAGTAATTATAGTCATAAAGTCATACAACATGTAAACAGGACCTTCGGCCGAACTAGCCCACGACGACCAACATGCCCCATCTGAAGACGTCTGAAGAAGGGTCTCGACCCGAAACGTCACCCATTTCTTCTCTCCAGAAATGTTCCCTGTCCCGCTCAGTTACTCCAGCATTTAGTACACCCGCCTGCCTGCGGGTTGCCCATATCCCTCTAAACCTGTCCAATCCATGTCCTTGTCTAAATGTTTCTTCAACTTTGCGATAGTCCCTGTCCTAACCGCCTCCTCCTCTAGCTCGTTCCATACACCGCCACCCATGTGTCGAAAAGGTTACCCCATAGGCTCCTATTAACTATTATTGCCCCACTACCACACACGTTCCTATCAATGCCCCCCCCCCCCCTCCTCCACTTTATACCCATGTCATCGAGTTCTTGCTTCCCCTATTCCGAGTAATATATTCTGCAACTATCCGATTAATAACGATCTATTTTAACGAAGAGGAGAACGTGCAATCGACACACCGGCAACGGCGCTGTCAGGTTCACATCCGTGTCTCTGGCGCTGTCGGAGCAGTGGACCAACCCTGCTTTGCAGCCTGGTCTAAAATAGATTATTAATGGCATTGTGATTATTGTAATCGGCGGGAAATGATCACAACTCATGAGAGAATTTGAATGAAGAATTTCGGAATCCGAATACAACGAGGAACATTCCGTGGGCAAATGCAATGCAGATGCAGTATAATGTGGATAAATGTGAGGTTATCCACTTTGGTGGCAAAAACAGGAAGTCTTTTAGTACCGAGATGAGAAAATCGTTTTTCACACAGAGAGTGGTGAATCTGTGGAATTATCTGCCACAGAAGGTAGTTGAGGCCAGTTCGTTGGCTATTTTTAAGAGGGAGTTGGATGTGGTCCTTGTGGCTGAAGGGATCAGGGGGTATGGAGAGAAGGCAGGTACAGGATATTGAGTTGGATGATCAGCCATGATCATATTGAATGGCGGTGCAGGCTCGAAGGGCCGAATGGCCTGCTCCTGCACCTAATTTCTATGTTTCTATGTTTCTATGAATACTGCGTTTTATGAGAAGCTGGGAAGCTGCGGCACATTAATTTCGAAGCTGTTGTAACGAGAGTGAAAGACGGAGCAGAGAATAGAAAAAAACAGGGACCGGTAACGGGAGGAAGATTCAGGGGTGACATCTCTCAGCGAATAGGAAGCAAGCCACCGGCGCACCTGCGCAAATCGTACCAAAAACGACGTTGGAAACAATTCTCAAAATGACAGGAAACCGCGAACAGGAACCCGTGTGAGACTTGCATTGGACTCTACCGGGAGCCACAAGGCGCCTACGGGTGTATGCTGATTCCCATCACTGTGCGGCTCAACGTGCAGTATAAAAATGTAGAGTCGCTCAGCTCCAGATCTGATATGGTGAAACTGATAAAATTACTCCCGGTGCGGAGTTCGACAGAGAACCGAGTTTCAGCAAACTGCGATTTCCATTCATCGCCATCGCTGTCTTTCCGTTATTGCACTCAGAATCTGAGCCGGGCATCTGTCGATACCAGTATATCCTGTAGGCACCCGGGGTTTTGCATGTGCATTCCGACGTCACTGCTACTCCTTCTGTCTTCACTGCTAACGGCGGGGACTCAGTGACAGAAACTGCACGGCACTGATCTGTCAAAGTAGATCCAAACGGAAAAGTGATCAGACATGCGAAATTTAAAATCTCAGAATAATACCCTCTTTCACAAGTAAAAGAGAAGGGGACATGCATGTGTGTCATTATTATTTGTCAAAAATGTTCCCCCACGCCTTCCAGATAATAAGGAACCACATGGTGTCTGTCAGCTGAGTTGTTGATGCGCTTTCGACAATCAGAGCGCTCCCTCGTTGTTGCCCCGTGTCTCAGTTGGCTCTCCAATGGCGGTGAGCGAGGTGCGGTCTATCTGTTGACGGAACAGCTGCGCTAGAGTCACTGCACTTATAAGGGAACATCTGAAGCAATAAAAGCAAAATAGTGTTACCGAAGGAGCTCGGTGTTATATGATGAGCAAACATAACGACGCGTATATACCTGAAAATCATTGTGCATTGAACGGCTCTCAAATCATGTCTGTGACTTTCATTAAGTTCAGTTTAGTTCAGTTCAGTTTGGTTTCATTTCGTTTAGTTTAGTTAAATTCATTTAGGTACAGTTAAGTTTGGTTTAATTTAGTTTAGTTTGGTTTATTATTGTCACGTATAACGAGAAACTGTAAAATAAAACCTTATTTTAAGGGACAAATGGAATTCGGGTACAAGATGGTGAGAGAATGCGAGGTTAACTAAGCGGGGAAGGGGAAGGGGAAACAGGGGGATGGTACGGGGTATTTCTCTATGTTAGACTCAGAGTCATACAGCGTGGGAACGGGCCTTTTCAGCCCAACCTGCCCACACCGACCAATATGTTCCATCTGCATTAATCCCACCAGACTGCCCATATTCCTCCGTGCCTATCTTTTCCATGTACCTGTCTAAAACGTTACGATAGTACCTGCCTCAACTACCTACCCCGGCAGCTCGATCCAGACACCAACCGTTTGTGTAAAAAGGTTATCGCTCTGGTTCCTGTGAAATCCCCACCATACACATACACTTTCAACCTGTATCCTCTGGTTCTCTATTCCCCTACACGGAGCAAGTGACTCTGTGCGTTTACCCGATTTACTTCTCTCATGATTTTGTGCACCAGTCTTCCCCCTGCGCATCATGGACTATAGTCCTAGCCACCTTATCCTCACCATATAGCTCAGTGCCACGGCGGCACGATGGTGTACGGTACAGCTACTTCCTTACTGCGCCGGATTCGCGGGTATCCTGACTACGGGTGCTTGTCTGTACACAGATTGTACGCTCTCCCCGTGACTTGCGTGGGTTTTCTCCGAGATCTTGCGTTTTCGCCCACAATCCAAAGACGTACAAGTTTGCAGGTTAATTGTCGTGTTATGAATACCGAGACTATGGAGCAGCATCCCTCTTCCCATCAGATCAGCCCCCTCCATTAAATATTTTAAGTCTAGACTTAAAACATATTTCTACTCTCAAGCCTTTCTTGAAGTCCTCTGAGGGAGCGCTGTGTGTATGTACTATTGTATGTATTGTTGATCCATGTACCACTGATTGTAGCACGTTAGCACCTGCACTCATGCAAAGCACTTCGGACAAAAAGACTTGTTTTAAAATGTGCTATGGAAATATAATTGACTTGACTTGATACATGAAAAATTGTCCCTAGTGTGTGCAGGATATTGTTGGTGTGCGCGGATCACTGGGAAGTGCCGATTCGGTGGGCCGAAGGGCCAGTTTCCGCGCTGTATCTCTGAACTTCGCGAAACAAACTCAGCCCCTTGGGTGCTGGCAACATCATCGCAATTTTTCTCTGCACCCTTTCTTCCTTGACAACATCTTTCATATGACACGTGCGCAAAACGGAACGCAATACTCTAAAGGTGGCCTCGCATCCTAACTCGCATTTAGTCGCATCGAATCCGTTCCTTGCGGTTCCATGTGGGAATGGGATAATGTCGAACTCTGAGATAAATTTAAATAGAAAGTACGTTTCGCCAGGCAATGAACGTAACTTATAATCCCTCATTGACCCGCTCATCACAGTGCCTTCACATTATGATACGTAAGAGTTCACCATAACGCCGAGTATTCCCTGTTACATCGGTGAGAACGTTTCGATCCCCACCCAGTCACTACATGCCTAACCTGAAAGAACGCTGATCGAATCCCAACTGGAGGAAGCTGGGGTAGGCGGAAGTCTGTAATTTCACGCCCATCGTTACCACAGCGCCATCAGCACCAACAGTACAGACGAGAACATCCGAAAGCCGCTCAGCACCAGGTCGAGGAGGGACATTCACAAAGGGGTTTTCACAGGAAAAATGCGCGCATTTGCCATTTGGATTGTGTGGGGAGCATGTCTGATAGGTAAAGTCGCAGCAGTTAATCCGGCTATTTACTCCGACGGAACGTCGACCATCATTGTGAATGCGAACCGATCTAATATTTCTCTACATTTAAATGAGAAACCGGGTACAACCTAATCGCCATCCACATGCCATGGATAAAATTAATTGGTATAGGTAATGTTTCGGGTCGGGACCCTTCTTCAGGTCGCCTATTTTTTAGTCAAGAGAGGCTGGCTGACCCGCTGAGTTACTCCAGCTTTTCGTGTCTAACCGTTTTAAGTCAACATCTGCAGTACCTTCCTACCTATAAGCCGCGGCAATGTTCGGTTAACCTCGACATTCAAGAGAACTATGCGACGCATGCTTACCCCAGTGTCGACATTGACCTTTGTCTCTGGAACTGATTCGCTACAATAATATGAACTTTATTCTGCACTTTCTATTTTCCCTTTATCTATCTATTGAACGCGCGTTTGGTTTGATTGTATTTAAATATAATATCAGTTGATCTGTTTGGGTAGCATGTAATACAAATATCTTCCGCGTATTTTTCGTGTACGCATAACAAACCAAAATCGAATCCTTTTCTTCAGATCCGAATCATGGAGATTCCGCCACACAATCGGTGCCGTCAGCACAGAAGGTAGAAGGAGAATCGGTGGTTTTCAGCTGCACCTATGATACCGCAGAAACGAGCTACTACTTATATTGGTACCGGCATCATCAGGACTCAAGGCCCGAGTTCATACTGAGTATATACTCAACAGGAACTGAGGACAAAGCCGATTTTGCAGGCGATCGCTTCTCTGCCCAGCTACAGACCGATAGAAAAGTAGTGAGTTTAACCCTCTCGGGGCTGAAGCTGAGCGATTCTGCAGTTTATTACTGCGCCTTTAGACGCACAGTGATGGAAACAAGTTAAACCTTCCTACAAAAACATCAGCTTCTGCTTTGCCTGCTGCAGCTAGATACTTCTGCACCGCGCTTCGTGGTTGTGGTTTTCCGGCGACTGAGATTTCTTCCCAACTCACTCAGTTTCTCTCGAGGGCTGGCTTGCGGTACCATCGGCGCAGCTGAAACCCACCAACTCCCTTTCTGTGCTCCGTGCTGAGGGCAGCATCTGTGTGAACAGAATCGCCGTGTCTTGTGTCCGAAAAACACATGGATTAGGTTTAGATATATAATGCTCAAAGATACAGTTTTAAACTATACTTTCCATGCTGGCCAACAGATTAGATAACGATTCATAAATACAACCAATTCAAACCGAAGTGCAATAGATAGAGCAAAGGGAAAGATACAGAGTACAGAATAAAGTTATCCACATTGTAGCGCTTCAATTCCAGATTCAAAACCCAATGTCAACAATGGGGTAGATGTGCACTGGCCTGCACAGCTCCTTGTGGAGTTACATCTTGTAGTACCCTACAGAAGATAGACACAACATGCTGGAGTAACAATGGGACAAAGGACATATCCGGAGAGAAGATGGGTGACATTTGGGTTCGAGACTGAGAGTCAGGGGAGAGTGAGCCTAGAGATATGGAAGGGTAACGTGCGAAAACGATAGATCAAAGCGGACGGTGTTCCAGGTAGTCGAATATCATTGTTAGCTGGACGGAAGATAACAACGTGGCATTAAAACAGAAACTTTAGTGCGATTATGAATGATACCGAGATTGAAAATGTATCGCTTATTGGCGACGAGGATGAACATAATCTTCTTCATCAGTGTACTCCCTGCATTGGCGATATTATGCTCGATTGGGGAATGCAATGTTGCTCATTGCAGCTGAGCGCAGCACATCGAGTGCTTTATTGTCAACGTCATCGCAGACGCGGACATGAGGAGGGCGATTCTACATTTGCACATTGCTAGCGCCGCGGAAGCCTGGCGCGGCTCCTATTTCTGAGTTGGTGTCAACCATTCAACAACACGGGCCCCCGAATCGATCCGTGGTCGCCAAAAGGAAAGGGCTGGAGGAGCGGAAAATATGACGAAGTGAGTCAGTGTAACCTACAACACATCACGTGACCTGCGTGCCTCCTCTATGCAAAGACTCTTATTGACACTTCCTACTTGCAGCAGGATGCCCTATCTACTGCCGCGTTGTGCACTTGCCGGGATACTGGTCTCAACAGGGCTCAAGTGGACGCAGCTCCAGCAAATGTTTTTTTTTTGCTGCAGATTACATCACCCCTCATCTATTGAGTCGGTGTAACCATAGGGTTACAGAGCCAACACGATTAGGAAAAAGGAGGCGCAAAGTGGTTCCAGTCATTTGAGGCCGGGGCGGACAATAGTGGCGAAATTAATAATATAAGCCTGTACTGCCTGAGTCCAAGACGCAGTCCACAAGCCGTAGTCCGCGAAGCGGAGACCGAATGGGGATATTTGCGAGAATGGGTTTGGAACAAAGGATGCTCCATGTGGCCAACGAAAAAACAGGCTACGTTCCAATCCCTGCTGTTATCTCCACCAATCTCCCCCTCAGCAGAGTCCATCCACTAATTCTTTAATCCTCAGGTGGGGATTCACCGTTCGTGTACTACACCTCGTCTCACGCATTCAATTTTCTTGTACAGTGTCTGCCAGACGCCGCTGAAGTCCTCCAACACATACTTTTATTTTTGCTGCACATTCCTGCATCTCTAGTCATTTGTGACTTGCCTCTCATGCGCTACAATGCTTTCTTTTGCGCAAGGCAAATGTAATATCTGCTGCATCACCATGACGCCAGAAAATGAACAACGCATTGCGAAATTGTCAACCGTGTTCTCTTCCCTGCAATAAATAAAGTTAGGCCTGATTTACACGGAATTGGATCATTTTCTGATTGCTTTCAAGAATGGACCGGAAGGCTGTTCTGATAGAAAGGGTAAGGTATACGGAAGCACGATCCTAATTCATACATAAGGAAGCGAAACAAGCAAGATGAAAATTATTTTTATTTCAAATAAAGACACGTTGCCACATAAAATGTTCTTCGTTAAATTGGATATCTTTCTGGAAAATGTCGGCGTGTATTAAAGTGTTCGAATGTTATTGATCTGCGTGAACTCAGCTGTGAAAATAAGTGATCGTCAGAATAACCTGGTATTTTATTGTTATAGACCTACAGCATCACTTCCTGGTTTGGGAGCAGCAAGGCTTATGTAGAAAAACAACTTAACAGGTATAGTGAAGACAGCCAGTAGGATCATCGGTGCTCCACTCCCTTTCCTGTTGGAGATCTATCAGAAGTGTAGCTTCCGTAAAGCCATCTCCATTATTAAGGACCCACATCGCCCATCACATAACATCTTCTACATTCTGCCATCTGGGAAGAGGTACAGGAGCATCAGCTGCAAAACCTGCAGGATGCTACACAGCTTCTTCCCACAGGCAAAAGACGGACTGTGTCCCCTCCCCATACACCACCCACCAAATCATCTAACCTCGCCCATACGTTGACAGCTAGGCACCTGTCAAAGCATGCTACCGTTCATTCTGAATGTCTGTTTTTAGTTCAAAGTTTAAGCCTACTTTTAGATATGTTCATTTTAATTTTGTTAAGTTGTATGTATTTATTCTGTTTTTATTAACTGCACTGATGGGGACTGATTGAGAAACAACTTTTCATTTCTTCTGTGTATGTAAGTACTCAGTTAAATGACATTAAAGTAAATACTGAATACTGGACTGGACCGTCATCACAGTGTACACATGCGTGTATCTCGGTTAGTTGGTCAATCGTGTAACTACGCTGCAAGCTTATTTGCCAAATACTCCGACTAATCACCGATCCACTGAGTCGAACTTGGGGGCACTGCTACTGTTGGACGTACGGTATATTTTATCTGAATACAGTAATCAGTGAGGCAGACCTTGGGATGAACCACTTCAGGTTGAATAACGGTAACACGATTTTTTTAAGAGAATGATAAAGATAGGCATTAAGTCGCCAACGATGTCCTCACTGGCGCACGTTCTTCAAAATAACAGTGACAAGAATTTCTCAGTTAAAGCAGTGAATTATCTCAAAACATACGTAAAACTAATGCCACTGATAACAATACTAAAACAATCGAGCTTTGTCAGGGGATGAAAGGAAATAAGGGCAAAGGCACGTGTATGGGGCGATATGTGGACAATGGCTTTGTAAAATGGCACAGAGGAGATGTTGAGGGAAAGGCATGGAATCCGCGATTCAGATGAATATTTGAACGCCAATACGCTTGTGAGGGATAAAGTGATTAAACCCTATTAAAGAAAGGAGTTTTAAAGAGAATTCAAACAGAGAGGGGCTGGAGAGAGGATTCTGACACAGCAGTGTCTGAAGGTTGCCAAACCCATCCGTGAGGCCTTGAGTAAGAAGAGATTCATTGTATAGCTAGAGAAGGGAGTGATGTAGAGAGATCCCTATCAGTGGAAAGGAGTGATGGATGGGACCCTTGTCACTGTAGCTTAGCTTTAGTACTGATATAGGAAAACTGAGAGGGTTCACTAGGATGTGAGTAAAACTGGGCCAGGTCATGAGCAATTGAGAATGCTTAATAGAATAAATGAATATTACAACACACCCCTGGTCAAGAAATTGCTCATTACCATGAACATGTTTGAACATGCAATGTATGATATGGGAGGTGCGAGGGGATGTACGGTGGGATGTACCTACAGATTGTGCACCTCCGACCCTGATTGGAGAAGGGTCCGGAGGGGGGATTGAATGTAAGATTTTGTGTATAAAGGGGGATGATCTCTCTGGCTTCGGTGTGTCTCGAGTTGGAGAGGCACCCGGTCTGCAGACTCGTAAAATAAAGAAATCTTTTGCTTCCAGAATTTAGTCTTTGAGTATTAATTGTGAGCATAAAGGGTATCTCACAAATTGGGGGCTCGTCCGCGATCGCCACTCCGGCTGCTTGGTGGAGGCAACGAAGGAGGGGAAGTGCACCCTGCTGATTTCAGCAGTCTCTGATCTCCTTGCTTGCCATCAGCAGTTTGAGCGAGTGATATCCGCTGGAAAAGACTCGAGAAGCAAGAGGGGGTGTAAGGTAAATACGTACGGGACGGTCGAGCGATTCTTGTGCACAGGACCCAGGTAAGAAAAACGACTATTAAGTATTACCTGGGCGACCGGGGTCTGTCGGACGGGAATAGTCCGACGAGGTAATGGGAAACCGGAACGGGAGAAGTAAGGGTCCGGGGAACCTGGATGAGGCTCATACTGATATGGAGCCTAACATTCCGCCCGATAGTCCGTTGGGGCGAATGTTGGATGGGGTGAAGGTAACACCCGGGGTAAGAGTAAGGAAACTATGTGCCTCTCACCAGTATGGGGGTGAGGAACTTTAAAAAGGAGATGAAAAGTTTATTGGAAGACCCCTTGGGACTGGCTGAACAAATAGATCAGTTCCTAGGGCCAAAAATGTTTTTATGAAAAATATTGAGTTGTTTCAAACAATCTCATTGAGGTAAGAATGGAACTAATGTAATGTGTGTTTAAAAAACCGGTTTTGTATGAATGAGGAAGTTTGTATATGTGATAGGTTTGTTTGCTGTGGGCCACATGTTGTAAGAGTATGTGTGTGTGTTCCTTTAAGGAATTGTAAGCAATGGGGGAGGTTATTGTAAGGTAACGGACAACGCTTTGTATCATCGCAACTTAAAAAGGGGAAGTTGGAAAATGTAGGTTGCTTGGCTTCTATAGATTTCTTTTAAGTAAAGTCAATTTGGAAAATTGTTAGTCGTATGTATTTAAACTAGGAATTGGAATTTGGGAATTGTAGGGGGAATGGTTTGAACAAAATTAGAAATAAGTTAATTGCTGAACAACAAGCAGCTTTTATGGTTTGTTTAGATAAACATTCTGGTTGGAAAAGGGTAATAAATTCATGGGGCCCAGGAAAAAAAAAAGAGTTGGCAGACAATGATGTCAATAAGGGGAAGTTTGTTTACTTCAGAAGAAAGACAGATGGTCAGACAGGCAGGAGAAGGGGTTGCCGGCTGATGCGCCGACTTGGAATAACCAAACAGGGGAAGGAAGAAAAAAAGTATGAGAGATCTCAGGGAGATAATAATCAAGGGAATTAGAGAAGCCGTTCCCAAGGGACAGAATTTCGAACGGGCTTTTGAAAATCAGCAGAATAAGGACGAACCTCTGACAGTGTTCTTACAAAGGTTAAGGAGGAATGTCCAGCAGTATTCGGGGATAGACCCTGATACGGCCGCAGGTCAGCAGTTGTTGAAGGTTAATTTTGTAACAAAATCATGGCCAGATATTAGAAAGAAATTGGAAAAATTGGAAGATTGGAATGAAAAACCATTGAATCAGTTGTTAACAGAGGCTCAAAAGGTATATGTAAGACGGGATGAGGAGAAACAGAAGGGAAAGGCAAAAATGATGTTGCAAGCAGTACAGCAAGTAGTACAGAAGGGGGAATTGAAGGTGATAGAAAGCCGGGTGCTCGTAGAGACCGGGGAAGGGGAAGCGGTAGTATTAGAGGACGAGGAAGAGGTGAATGGAGGGACCGAAGTTGGGGTCCCCGGGAAAACAAGGAACAAGGATCAGAAGGGTGGTACACGGGGCCACCCCGGTGTTAGTATTGTAACGAGGAGGGTCATTTCAAGAGGAAATGTCCCAGGCTACGACGGGAGGTGCAGTCGTACGCACTCATGGAGGAAGAATAGGGGAGTCAGGGGTTCCGCTCCCTGGGGTGTATGGGATACACACGGGAACCTCTGGTAAACTTGAAATTAGGACCCCAGGGAGAGGATATGATATTTATGGTAGATTTGGGAGCAGAAAGATCGAGTGTAACTAAGGTACCAGAAGGAATGAGATTGGGTAAAAAACAAGTTAGAATCTCAGGGGTAGAAGGGAAAGTGATGACATTACCCGAGGTAGAAGGGGTGGTGGTGGTAAAAAATGAGGATCAAGAAGTCAGTGGAAGATTTTAAAAGGAAGGTGAATAAATTTGCAAAGGAGGATAAACTATCTGAGAAGTAAGACATTGAGTTTAGAATGAGAAAGAAGGCAGATCAGAAAGGATTAAAGTGGGAAGCAGAGGGATGAATTGATGAGACTGCTTTAGAAAGAAAGAGCGTGAAAAAGGAAAGACAATGTTGTCAGTAACAACAGACCTGGTTGAAAAGTCTGAAATAAGTAATGCACCGACACACAATGAGTCCTATGACAGAGCCAAACAGGGGCCAGAGATTCCATGCCAATAATAAATGTATTTGGGAGAGTGTTTTCTCAAATGCCCTATCGGGAGTGAAATAAATCTGGATCTAAGCCCAGACAAGGCTAGTAAGGAGATAGGTAATGGATAAGGTGTGTTGGGGATGTGAACAGGTACGATAATCAGGAAATAAAAATAATAATAATGATCTTAATAATAATATTAAGATAATGGTGAACATAGCTATGGTAAGAACATTAAGAAGTGGTATTAAATACACCTAGGCTAGGATGCGGCAGCGTTTTAAATACTAGCGCCGTGCTTTTAATCAGATGTTGTAGGCAGATTTGGAAGGTGTTGATATAGTATGTGGATGATTTGTTGGTTTGTTCCACAAGTGAGGAGCAATGTGAGAGAGAGACATTGTAATTATCTTGGAAAAGGTGGCACAGGAGGTCATGATGTATCAAGGAAGACGTTTTTGTTTTGTCAGCAGCAGGTAGAATATTTTGGACGAGTAATATCTAAAGAAGTAAAAGCTATAGCGCAGGATCAAATTGGAAGCTTGCCTGCAATCTTGCTTAGCTCAATTGGCAGAAATTAAGGCTTTAAGAGCAGCATATGTACATGGAGTCTGGCACATGTTTGGAGCAGTAGGGAAACAGAAAGGCTTTGAGAAAAGCAACGGAGACCCCATGCAAAGTTAGCAGTGTCCCCCCTATGAAATGTAGTTTGGGTTACCTTATTTGGGAAAGATAGAAGGAATACCCACCATAGAGGGCAGAGATGTATTCTTAAGGAACTATTTACTGGCAGTATCCCGTTCCCTTACAGAATTAAAAGCTAAAGGACTATTGGCTCAAAGCCCACCACTCGACTTTCCGATACATGCTGTAAAGGCCGGCGACTGGGTACTGGTCAAGAATTGGAAGGAGGAGAAACTCCAGCCCAGGTGGACCGGCCTATACCTAGTATCACTGACAACCGAGACAGCAATACGAACAAAAGAAAAAGGGTGGACCCACGCGATCCGGGTTAAAGGACCCGTCGATCCACCCGTTCCTGATGAGGAGGAACAGTGGACGGTGAAGCCAGGAAACAAACCCCTAACAGTAATTTTTAAAAAAGCATTGAATGTATAATTGACAGTATGAAAGGAGCAGTCGTGGTATTGTTTGCTTTGTATGTAATTGTTGTAAAAGGTATTAATAATTGTGATAAATGTTATCATCCTATTCAATACAGAGGGGTAATAACCAGATCATTTACCTATCATTCCCATGTGAACAAAGTATGCCATGACCGAAAGACTAGAACCATTTGTAAAGAGGGGGGAAAGGAGTATTTGATGGCAGGCAATACGGGGGGTATATAGGGAAGTTTGGGGCCGTTACCTGCCCAAGGGGAGAGAGATGGGTTTGTGTACAGTTAGTTTTCCCTTCTCAGATCGTAAAAGGGGCAATAGATAAGACGAAGGAGGAAGCAGTAAAAGAGGTTACTAAGGTAGTAGTCACTAAGCCTCCCCCTCCCCCACATACTCAGCCTCAAGTGCACCAGACACTGTACGAAGAAATCAAGAAGCAGATCGAAATTCCTGAAGGAGAAAAAAAAACCTGTTTGTGCACTTGGCCACCCGGATAGCTGGGACCCTGAATGTGACTAACTGTTGGGTCTGCGGAGGACCACTGATGAATTCACGCTGGCCGTGTAGAGGATCCATTGTTGAAATATGGGACCTGATGGGGTGGAACCTGACAGTTGGACAAGACCGAGATCCCCAGGTATGGGTCCTGACAGACGCTCCGGTCGGGACTGAGTGTATCGCTAGGCCCTGGGCAAAGGATGCCGTCCTAGTAGGCAGCAGCCCCTGCCAGCGCATCGTCACCCAGTGGCCAAATCAGTCCCGAGTGTGGTGGCCAGAGGAGCCTAAATGGTATCTAACTAAGAAATATGGGAAAAATTGCGCTATCCGGATGGAGATTGATGGAGTGGAATCAGCGGACTATGGAACTGCACCGGAAATAACCCTTATCAGGGGATCCCAGAATTGCGAGATATATGGAACAAGGTTGCCTCCAGTGGACAGGCCCCTGAAGGATTGTTATGATATGCGGATACAAGGCATACTCGGTGTTACCGATGAATTGGAGTGGGACTTGTTTTATTGGACTGGTACAACCTGGATTCTTCCTGTTAAACCCCAAAGAAGGCCGGTCGTTAGGAACACCTGTATTTGATGACCTATATCGGAAAAAGAGGAAAATAGACATTGGAGAATGGGAAGATGATGAATGGCCACCAGCAAGAATCATCTCATACTACGGACCAGCCACTTGGGCACAGGATGGATCCTGGGGCTACCGAACACCAGTACACATGTTAAACCGGATCATAAGGCTACAGGCAGTACTGGAGGTAATTACCAACCAAACTGCGGGGGCGCTGGAGATGCTGGCAAAGCAGCAGACGCAGATGAGAGCAGCGATATACCAGAACAGGTTAGCCCTAGATTACCTCCTGGCAGAAGAAGGAGGGGTATGCGGGAAATTCAACCTCTCTAATTGCCGTTTGAACATCGATAATAATGGACAGGCAGTGATGGACATATCAGAAGGGATCCGGAAGTTGGCGCATGTTCCAATACAAAAGTGGAATTCGATTATGGGAACCCAATGGTGGGATTCCATCCTCGGAGAAACATGGTGGAGAACGGTGGGACTTGTGTTTCTATGTGCAGTGGCTGGACTGATCTTTATCCCCTGTTGTATCCCTTGTTTTAGGGAACTTATTACCAGAAGTATGTCAGATGCAGGCTGTAGTCATGCCTATGGGAGAGAAAGGGGAAATACAGAAAATAATGATAATGCGGCCAGGGGAAGTTTATGATTTACAGGAGGAGAAGGTTAGGACGATGTTACGTCAGTTCGAATTGAAGGAACTTAAAATGAGGGTTTAATCAGTGTATGCGTAGCAAAAGAAAAAGGGAGGATTGTGAGGGATAGAGTGATTAAACCCTATTAAAGAAAGGAGTTTTAAAGATAATTCAAACAGAGAGGGGCTGGAGAGAGAATTCCGACACAGCAGTGTCTGAAGGTTGCCAAACCCATCCTTGAGTCCTTGAGTAAGAAGAGATAGCATTGTATAGCTAGAGAAGGGAGTGATATAGAGAGATCCCTATCAGTGGAAAGGAGTGATGGATGGGACCCTTGTCACTATAGCTTAGCTTTAGTACTGATATAGGAAAACTGAGAGGGTTCACTAGGAGGTGAGTAAAACTGGGCCAGGTCATGAGCAATTGAGCATGCTTAATAGAATAAATGAATATTACAACACACCCCTGGTCAAGAAATTGCTCATTACAATGAACATGTTTGAACATGCAATGTATGATATGGGAGGTGCGAGGGGATGTACGGTGGGATGTACCTACAGATTGTGCACCTCCGACCCTGATTGGAGAAGGGTCCGGAGGGGGAATTGAATGTAAGATTTTGTGTATAAAGGGGGATGATCTCTCTGGCTTCGGTGTGTCTCGAGTTGGAGAGGCACCCGGTCTGCAGACTCGTAAAATAAAGAAATCTCTTGCTTCCAGGATTTAGTCTTTGAGTATTAATTGTGAGCATAAAGGGTATCTCACACGCTCCTCTACTTTAACAACCATATGTCACATTTCAAATTGCTGCAAATTATTTTGTTGGTTCTTCATCTCCAGTTTCAATGATGAGATCCACTCTTCGCTTCATCAAACATTTACTAGATCACAGTTTATTCAATGATGAGAAGGCAATTTGTTATTTTTACGGTTTATTATGGCGTGTGGAAATCATTTTTTGACTTGGTGCCTATCTTTATTATTCTCCGCGAAAATGCGTTGTGTTCATTTACCAACATTCACGCTGTGCTCCCAAACCGCAAAGGATATGCGTGAATTATTTGTCCTGCCCACCATTCCAACCCAACCTAATTGCATTCCGGGCGGCCACGGTGGCGCAGCAGCAGAGTTGCTGCCTTACAGCACTTGCAGCGCCGTAGACACGTCTACGTGTGCTGTCTGTCTGGAGTTTATAGGTTCTAGCTGTGACCTCGTGGGTCTTCGCCGAGACCTGTGGCGTACAGGTATGTAGGTTAATTGCCTTTCTGTAAGTGCAAATTGGCGCTAGTGTGCGGGGGATAATGTTAATGTGTGGGGGTTGCTGGTCGGTGCGGTCTCGGTGGGCCGAGGGACCTGGTTCTGCGCTGTATCTCTAAACTAAACTAAATTCAATTTATTTTTCGAATGAACTAAATTGTATTCTAACCGTTGATGCCCCATCTCTGTATTACGCCTCACGCCTCTACTATGGCACAGTGGTGAAGCGTTCCGTTTTTTTCAACTTAGGTGCTGACTGTGTGGAGTCCGCAGGTTAACCATGAGACCGCTTATCTTTCCTCCGGATGACTCCGAAATTAATTCTAGAGTCATCAAGTCATACAGCATGGAAACAGGTCATTCGGCCTAACTTGCCCACGCCGACCAACATGCCCCATCTGAACACGTCTAAAGAAGTGTCTCGACACGAAACGTCACCCATTCCATCTCTGCAGAAATGCTGCCTGTCCCGCTGAGTTAATCCAGCAGTTTAGTATTCCCGCCTGCCTTCGTTTTGCCCATATCCTTATAAACATGTCCAATCCATGTCCCTGTCTAAATGTTTCTTCAACGTTGCGATAGTCTCTGCCTTGACTGCCTCCTCCGGCAGCTCGTTCCCTTCATCGCCACCGTATGTGTGGAAAAGTTACCCATGATGTTGCTATTAATGAAGCATTAATCAATGTTTTGAATGAAGAATTTCGGGATCCGAATAGAACAAGGAACATTCCGAATACCGCGTTTTATGAGAAGCTGGGAAGCTGCGGGACTTTCATTTCGAAGCTGTTGGAGAGAGAGAGAGAGAGAGAGAGAGAGAGAGAGAGAGAGAGAGAGAGAGAGAGAGAGAGAGAGATGGAGCAGAGAATAAAAAAGAACAGGACCAGTAACGGAAGGAAGAGATTCGGGAGTGACAGCTCCCAGCGAATAGGAAGCAAGCCCCGACGCACCTGTGCAAATCATACCAAAACCGGCTTTGTAAACAATTCTCAGAATGACAGGATACCGCGAACAGGAACCCGTGTGAGGCTTGCATTAGATTTTAACCCGAGCCACAAGGCGCCTGGTGTTCCTGTACTGGTGTGTACTGATTCCCATCACTGTGCGGCTCAAAGTGCAGTAATAAACTGCAGAGTCGCTCAGATCCAGATCTGAGATGGTCAAACTGATGAATTCACTCCCTGTGCGGAGTTCGACAGAAAAACGACTTTTACCAAACTCCGCTTTCCGTTCATCGCCATCGCTGTCTTTCCGTAAAGTGTACTCGGGCTCTGTGCCGGACATCTGTCGATACCAGATCCAAACGGACAAAAAAGATCAGACCTGCGAGATTTCAAGTCTGAGATTCATACCCTGTTTCACAAGTAAAAGAGAATAGAAATGTATGTGTGTCACTATTACTTATCAACAATGTTCCCCACGCCATCCAGATAATGAGGAACCACATGGTGTCTAGTAGCTTAGTGATTGATGTGTCGGCGGCAAACAGAGCGCTCCTTCTTTCTTGCCCAATGTCTCCGTTGGCTTTCCAATAGCGGCGAGCGGGGTGGGGTCTACCTGTTGACGAAACAGCTGCGCTGGAGTGATTGACCTTATCAGGGAAAATCTGAAGCAATAAAATCAAAATAGTGTTACCCGAGGAGCTCGGTGTTATATAATGAGCGAACGTAATGACTTGTATATACCTGGAAGTCATTGTGCATTCAACGGCTCCCAAATCATGTCTATGAGTTTCATTAAGTTTAGTTTAGTTTAGCTTAGTTTAGTTTAGTTCAGTTCAGTTTAGTTCAGTTTAGTTTAGTTTCATTTCGTTTAGTTTAGTTTAATTCAGTTCAGTTAAGTTAAGTTAATTTTTTTTATTTTAGTTTAGTTTAGTTTAGTTTGTTTAGTTTAGTTTAGTTTAGTTAAGCTTAGTTTAGTTTGGTTTAGATAAGTTTATTATTGTCACGTATAATGAGAAACAGTGAAAAGAAACGTTTTGTTTGCGTGTTAAGCAGTCAAAGAAATGACTGTACGTGACTGCGTGTGTGCATTTAGGGTCTGAGGGATAGAATGAATGAACACTGTACATATAAATGCCCCATATGGAGCAGCACGGCTATACTCCTTGAATGCGGACAATGGGGAGATTCTGCCCTTTGGAATTCTGCAGACTCGCCAGTCAGTGCCAATGAATATCTTCCAAACCTCCGCGAAGGACGGCATGTCCCCCGAGTGAATGCGTGCACCCTCAACTCTGCACGTAATGCTGCACTCACACGTGTTCAATGCATATGTCCCCCGTTTATCTTCATAACGACACAGGCTATATTTGTCTCTGCTTGTCCCGTTGCTATATTGGTGTACCTGGCAAAATAAGCCGTTTTCCACAATATCATTCCTGCATACCGCCCTTTTCCATACTTTCCTGCTGCCTACACGAGTTCTCTCCAGAGTGAACCTTCTTTCGACGGTGAAACTGACGGATGTTAAAATATTGAGCAGCATTGAATGTAGCGGAGAAACTCAGTAGACCAGGCTTCAACCGTAGAGGAAAATAGACAGGTGATGTTTAGGGCCAGTTGCCCACAATCAGACCAACGAAGGATCCCCACTCGAAACGTCGCCTTATCCATTCCCTTCCCGGATGCCAGCCGACCTGGTGAGCACTCCGGCGCTATGTGTTTTATTGTCGGTGGTTCTGTCTATGCCAGTTTTTTATACAAGCATGTCGACAGAAGAGAAAAATCCGCTACTCTCCCCTTTGATCCTGTCTGCTTACTGTCCATCCTGAATGTCCTGTTAAGTTAACCTTGAATTACGTGAGAAAATCAAAGCGGTACAATTACTAATGTACCTGTTGCCCGTTGTATCGCGGTCGTCACTGCCAACTGCCTGACTCCTGAAGCACAAATGCGGCCATTAAAGTTGGTTCAATCCCAACTGGTTATTGGGCTGGGTCAACATCGCCGTGCTGTGACGATCGCCCTACCAACTGCTCTCCTCGGATCAATTCCAACTTTTACAGCTGAATCCGCCATCACTGCTAACATTTGCACTGCAATCCAGGAATATACCACATAAATGATCCTGTAGAGGAGCATGCGATCACGTGAATTCACAGAGTATTTTATCCAGAGTAGAGTTCTTTCGAATCAAGGGCCCGAGGACGAACGTATTAGACGTGGGAGAGTTTTAATAGGAAACTGAAGAGATTTTATTTTCACTCAATGGGTAGAGGGTGTATGGAACGAGCTGCCAAAGGCGGCTGTTGAGGCAGTCGCTATCTCAACATTTAATAGACATTTCGATTAGGTACATGGAGAGGAAAGGTTTAGAGGGATATGGGCCAAACGCAGGCAGATTGGAATAGTGTACTAGTGGACTAGATGGGGCATTTTGTTCCATGAGGGCCGATTGAGTGGAAGGGCCCATTTCCATGCTGTATACGCCCATGACTCTATAACATGGCAAATCTACTGCACAGCAGATGATGTACGACATATAGTTCCCAATCCAACAACACCTCTCAAATCAATTACCTCTGCCACCAAAAAAGAATGAGCAGCGTGTGCATGGGGCCAGTGACAGCGAACATTGGCTACCACTCTCTCATTCGCTCTCACGCACACACACACAAACACCGACCAATATGTGCCATCTACAATATGTCCTACCAGCCTACGCTTGGCCCATATTCATCCATGTCTAGCCTTTCCCTGTACCTGTCCAAAAGGATACGATAGTACTTGACTCAACTATCTACCCCGGCAGCTCGAGGCACCCACCACCTTTTGTGTAAAAAGGTTACCCCTCTGGTTCATATTACAGCCCACCACACACACACCTTCAACCTGTACCCTCTGTTTCTCTATTCCCCTATACGGTCAAGTGACTATGTGCTTTTACCCGATCAATTCCTCCATTATTTTGTACACCCTTCACCCCTCTGCGCATCATGGAATAAAGTCCTAGCCAACTCATCCTCACCATATAGCTCAGTGGCACGGCCGCACGGTGGCGTAACTGTATAGCTACTTCCTTACTGCGCCAGAGACACGGGTATCCTGACTACGGGTGCATGTATGTAAACAGTTTGTACGCTCTCCCTGTGACTTGCACGGGTTTTCTCCGCTATCATGGGTTTTAGCCCTCAATCCAAAGACGTACATGTGTGTAGGCTAATTGGCTTGTTATAAATACCTAGACTATGGAGCAGCATCCCTGTTCCCAGCAGAACAGCCCCCTCCATCAACTATTTTACGTCTAGACTTAAAACTTATTTCTACTCTCAAGCCTTTCTTGAGGTCCTCTGAGGGAGCGCTTTATATATGCACGTATGTATGTTTTGTTGATCTATGTACCACTGTTTGTAGCACGCTAGTACCCGTACTAATGTAAAGCACTTTGGACAACGAGAGATTTTTTAAATGTGCTATAGAAATATAATTGACTTGATCAATGTAAAATTGTCCCCAGTGTGTGGAGGCTATTGTGCCGGGTAGGTGCGGAATCAGTGGGCCGAAGGGCCAGTTTCCGCGCTGTATCTCTGAACTACACGAAACAAACTCAGTCCCTTGGGGGCTGGCAACATCATCGCAAGTTTTCCCTGCACCCTTTCCTGCTTGACAAAATCATTCATACGACACGTTCGCAAAACGGAACGCAATACTCTAAAGGTGGCCTCGCATTCTAACTTGCATTTAGCTCGCGTCAAATCCGTTCCTTGCGGTTCGATGTGGCAATGGGGATAATGTCTAACTCGGAGATGAATTTTAACAGAAAGTACATTTCGCCAGGCAATCAGCGTAACCTATAAATCCCTCATTGACCCGCTCATCACAGTGCCTTTACATTACGATACCTAAGAGTTCCTCATAAATCCGAGACCAGTATTCCCTTTTACGGCGATGAGAACGTTTCCTTCCCCAAACAGTCACCACATGCCTAACCTGAAACAACACAAACCGAGTCCCAACTGGGGAGGAAGCTGGGTTAGGCGGAAGTCAGTCACTTCCGGGCCAACGTTACTACTGCGCCACCAGCACCAGCAGGAGATCCGAAAGCCGCACAGCACAAGATCGAGGAGGGACATTCACAAGGGGTTTTCACGGGGAAAATGCGCGTGTTTGCCATTTGGATTGTGTGTGGAGCATATCTGATAGGTAAAATCGCAACAGTTAATCCGGATACTTGCTCCGACGAAAGGTCGACCATCATTGTGAATGCGAACCGGTCTAATCTTTCCCTATTTGTAAATGGAAAGCCGGGTACTATCTAATCGCCATCCATATGCCACGGAGAAAATGAATTGGTATAGGTAATGTTTCGGTTCGAGACCCTTCTTCAGGTCACCTATTCTTTTTGTCAAGATCGGCTGGCTGAGACGCTCAGTTACTCCAGCTTTTTGTGTCTAACTTCGGTTTAAATCAGCATCTGCAGTTCCATCCTGCCTATAAGCCGCGGCAATGTTCGGTTCACCTCGATATGCAAGCGAACTACGCGATGCATGTCCACCACAGTGTCAACATTGGCCTTAGTTTCTAGAACTGATTCGCTACAATAATATGAACTTTATTCTGCACTCTCTATCTTCCCTTTATCTATCCATTGAACATGCGTTTGGTTTGATTGTATTTAAGTATATTATCGGTTGATCTGTTTGGGTAGCATGTAATACAAAGGACTTCCGCGTATTCTTGATGCACGTATAACAAACCTAAATCTAATCCTTTTGTTTCAGATCCCAATCATGGAGATACCGTCACACAATCGCTGCCCTCAGCACAAAAGGCAGAAGGAGAGTTGATGACTTTCAGCTGCACCTATGATACCGCAGAAACGAACTACTTCTTATATTGGTACCGGCATCATCAGGACTCAAAGCCCGAGTTCATACTGTGGAAACATTCAGGAGGAGGCGACGAGAAAGCCGATTTTGCAGGCGCTCGCTTCTCTGTCCAGCTCCAGACCGACAGAAAATTAGTCAGTTTAACACTATCTGGGTTGGAGCTGAGCGACTCTGCAGTTTATTACTGCGGCCTGAGGCACACAGTGATGGAAACAAGTGAAACCTTCCTACAAAAACATCAGCTGCAGCTTTTCGTGCTGCAGCAAGATACGTCTGCATCGCGCTTGCTCGTTGTGGTTTCCCGCCGCCTGAGAGTTCTTCCCAACTCACTCAGTTTCTCTCAGGGGCGGCGTGCGGTGCCATCGGCGCAGCTGAACCCCACCATCTCCCGGTCTATTTTCAGGGCGGCATCTGTGTGAACAAAATCGCCATGTCTGGTGTCCGGGAAACACATGGATTGGATTTAGATTTATAATGGTTAGAGATACAGTAATAAACTATGTTTGCGTACTAGCGAGCAGGTCAGATAACGACCCATAATTACAACCCATTCAAATGGAAACATGCAGAGGTGTGCTCTCTACATTGGCGATATTAAGCTCGATTGGGGAATGCAATGTTGCTGATTGCAGCTGAGCGCAGGACATCGAGTGCTTTATTGTCAACGTCATCACAGACGCGGACAAGAGGAGAGCGATTCCACACTTGCTCATTGCTAGCACGGCGGAAGACTGGCGTGGCTCCTATTACTGAGTTGGTGTCAACCATGCAACAACACCGGCGCCCGAATCCATCCGTGGTCGTCAAAAGAAAACGTCTCGTTGTGCGGAAACGATGACGAAGTGAATCTGTGCCACCTCTTTGATTTTCCAAAAACTAATATTGACACTTCTTACTTGCAGCCCTCTTTATGCAGTTTGCCGGGATACTGGTCCCAACATGGTTCAAGTGGACGGAGCTCCAGCAGATGGTTTTATTTTTGCTGCAGATGACGTCACCCCTCATTTGTTGAGTCGGTGTAATCACCGGGTGAGTCAGAGACAAAACGATTAGGGTAAATAAGGGGCAAAGTGGTTCCAGTCAATTGGAGGCCAGGGCGGACGTTAGTGGCGAAGTTAATAATATTAGCCAGTCCTGCCTGGTTCCAAGAGGCAGTCCACAATCCGTAGTCTACGTGAGAAATGAGAGGCCGAATGGGGACATTTGCGAGAATGGGTTTGGAACAAAGGATGCGCCATATGGACAGCGACGAAACAGGCATCGTACCAATACCTGCTGTTATATCCACCCGTCTATCCCTCTTTAATCTTCTGGTGGGGATTCGCTGTTCGTGTGCTACATATCGTCTCACGCATTCCATATTATTGTACAATGTCTGGCAGACGCCGCTTAGTTCCTCCAACGCATAGTTTTTTTCCCCGTAAATTCCAGCATCTCTAGTCATTTGTGACTTGTCTCTAATGGACTACAATGTTTTCGTTACAAAATTGCGTGTGGTGCTAATGCATAGAATTATTTCCGTCACCTTCGCACGAAGAGGAGAAGCTACGCTCTGGAAATGCTGTCCTCCTGCAATGCGTCGATGCAGCGAATAAGGATGAGGCGTAGATTCAAATTGACATCCTTCCGAACATTGAATATGTGGATTTCAACTATGTTTGAAACATTACATCTGGAAGATATGCGACTCCGCCTGTATAGTAACTGGCTTTTTTTCTTTTCTCTTTCTATGTCTTTCTTTTTTCCTTTTCTTTTCTAGGGTCTATCTCTTAACCCCCTTTCTCTAATTCGTTGAGCAAGGGTTTCTTCTCCCCTTTGGCACGCTCGTTCATTTTCACAACTCTTTTCATCTACTTCACTCTCTTTCTTTCTATTCTTTCTATTTTTTTTTCTTTAAAAGCCATAAAATTATGGGGTACAATGATTGTAACAATATATATGTGATGTACATTGATGTATTTACCTCTAATAAATAAAAACATTAAAAATAAAATTGGCATCCTTCCAGTGACAGCTCAATCAACCGCTCGTCACCTGCGACTGCACTTTCTTGCTCCTCCAAGGTCAGCTTCCAGTTACTGAATATCCCACAGGAGGGCGCTCAACCGTAGCCAGGGGGTGTATGAAATAGGGGAGTAAAGTCAACTGCAGATGTTGAAACAAAGAACTGCACATACTTATTTACAATCTAAACTGCGCAAAGTGCAGGAGTAACTCAGGGAATCAGATCTGTGGATGGGCAACGTTTACGGTCGGACCCCTCTTCAGAAAGATAGTGGTTGAGGACCTGGAAGAGAGTTGGGGTGGCACAATGTCTGTCAAGCGTCTGGTGGATTCTGGGTCGGTTTGATTGCCAGTTGGTTGGACAAAGGGGAGAGATGTAAAGATAAAAGGTGTGATATAACAGGATAAGGACAGAACAGGCCCGTAAATGAAGTCTTAGCCATGTCCACCGGCGACAGTACCTTGAGTGTGTACTCCTCGTTGTGGTGCCCTCAAAGTCCAGTTCAGCGCAAGCAGGAGATACGAGCAAACCCGAAAGCCCCACAGCACTCGATCGAGGAGGTTATTTACCAAACAATTCATTGGAAAATGCGATACTTCGCCATATGGATTGTGTGTGGAGCATGCCTGACAGGTAAAACAATAGCAACAGTTCAGATGTGAAAGGGAATGCATTTGGAGTGGCGTCTGGAACCAGTCTAAGTTGCCTATATAAAAATATATCTTGGGTATTGTGCGTTACACCACCATAGAATACAAGAAAATAGATGCAGGAGGAGGCCATTAGGCTCTTCAAGCAAGTACCACGATTCATTGTGATCATGGCTGATCATCCACAATCTGCCATTCGTGCCTGCCTTCTCTCCATATCCTTTGATCCCGCTAGCCTCACAACTATCTCACTGTTATATTCATCCAGTGAATTGGCCGCTGCTGCCTTCTGTGGCAGAGAATTCCACAAATTCACAACTCTCGGTTTTTTTTCTCATATCATTTTTAAATTACCTCCATTTATTTTTAGACTGTGGCCCATGGTTCTGGACTGCCCCAACATTGAGAACATTTTTCCTGCATCTAGCTTGTCCAGTCCTTTCATAGTGTTATATGTTTCTATAACATCCCCTCTAGTCCTCTAGTCTTTCCAATCTTCCCTACACTGCCGCCATCCCGGGGATTAACCCCGTGAACCTTTGTTGCTCTGCCTCAATAGCAATGATGTCCTTCCTCAAATTAGGAGACCAAAACTGCACACAATTCTCTGGATGTGGTCTCACCAGGGCCCTGTAGAAATTTACTCCTATACTCAAATCCTCTCGTTATGAAGGCCAACATGCCATTAGCTATATTCTCCGGCTGCTGAATCTGCAAGTTTACTTTCAGTGACTGGTGTACAGGGACACCCAGGTATCGTTGCACTCCCTTTCTTCCTAACCTGACACCATTGCGATAATAATCTGCCTCCTTGTTCTTGGCGCCAAAGTGGAGAACCTCATATTTATCTACATTATTCTGCACATGCAATGCGCCTGCCCACTAACTGAATCTGTCCGAGTCACCCTGCAACTTCCTAGCATCCTCTTCGCAGTTCACACTGCCACCCAGTTTAGCGCCATCTGCAAATTTGCTCGTGTTACTTTTCATTCCATCGTCTAAATCGTTAATATATATTACAAATAATCGCGGCTCTGGCACCGAGCCTTGCGGCACTCCACTCACCACTGCCTGCCATTCAGATAGGGGCAAGTTTATTCCTACTCTTTATTTTCGGAATGCCAACCAATTATCTGTCCATGTCAAAACCTTACCCTGGGTTACTGTGCCATTCATTTCCATAAGCTAGGGTACTGTCCGATTTAATTTCTGTCTAATGTGAACATTGGGCGTTGTACATTGGACTGTTTAACTTAAATAATGACTATAATCTGTATTCTCTATCTTCCCTTTGCCCTGCCTATTGCTCATGCGTTTCATTTGATTGTTTGTTTGTATTGTAATAGCTGATCCGTTTGGATAGCATGTAATGCAAAACACTTCCGCGTATCACGTATTACAATAATAAAACCAAACCGAATCCATATTGTCTTATGATCCCAGTCATGGAGATTCCGTCACACAGTCGCTGCCTTCTGCACAGAAAGAAGGAGAGTCGGTGAATTTCAGCTGCACCATTGCTACCGCCGAGCTGTATTACATCTTATATTGGTACCGGTATATTCCAGACTCAGGACCCGAGTTCATACTGTGGGAAGATTCACAAGGGAAGTGCGAGAAAAGCAGATTTTGCCCGTGCTCGCTTTTATCCAGTGGATAACGGAGAAGCAGTGTAATGTGTTATATCTGGACTTTCAGAAGGCTTTCGACAAAGTCCCACATAAGAGATTGGTATACAAACTTAAAGCACACGGTATTGGTGGTTCAGTATTGATGTGGATAGACAACTGGCTGGCAGACAGGAAGCAAAGAGTAGGAGTGAACGGGTCATTTTCAGGATGGCAGGCAGTGACTAGTGGGGTGCCGCAAGGCTCAGTGCTGGGACCCCATCTATTTACAATATACATTAATGATTTGGACGAGGGAATTAAATGCAACATCTCGAAGTTTGCGGATGACACGAAGTTGGGGGGGCAGTGTTAGCTGTGAGGAGGATGCTAGGACGGTGCAGGATGACTTGGATAGACCGGGTGAGTGGGCAAATGCATGGCAGATGCAGTATAATGTGGACAAATGTGAGGTTATCCACTTTGGTGGAAAAAAAGGAAAGTAGACTGTTATTTGAATGGTGACCGATTAGGAAGAGGGGAGATGCAACGAGACCTGGGTGTCATGGTCATTGAAAGTAGTCATTGAAAGTAGTCATACAGGTGCAGCAGGCTGTGAAGAAAGCGAATGGTATGTTGGCATTCATAGTAAAAGGATTTTGAGTACAAAATCAGGGAGGTTCTACTGCAGTTTTACAGGGTCTTGGTGAGGTCACACCTGGAGTATTGCGTACAGGTTTGGTCTCCTAATCTAAGGAAAGACATTCGTGCCATAGAGGGAATACAGAGAAGTTTCACCAGACTGATTCCTGGGATGGCACGACTTCCATACGAAGAAAGACTGGATAGACTCGGCTTGTACTCGCTGGAATTTAGAAGATTGGGGGGGGGGGGGGATCTCATAGAGACTTACAAAATTCTTAAGTGGTTGGACAGGCTAGATGCAGGAAGATTGTTCCCGATGTTGGTGAAGTCCAGGACAAGGGGTCACAGTTTAAGGATAAGGGGGAAGTCTTTTAGGACCGAGATGAGAAAATCGTTTTTCACACAGAGAGTGGTGAATCTGTGGAATTCTCTGCCACAGAAGGTAGTTGAGGCCAGTTCGTTGGCCATATTTAAGAGGGAGTTGGATGTGGCCCTTGTGGCTGAAGGGATCGGGGGTATGGAGAGAAGGCAGTTACAAGATACTGAGTTGAATGATCAGCCATGATCATATTGAATGGCGGTGCAGGCTCGAAGGGCCGAATGGCCTGCTCCTGCACCTAATTTCTATGTTTCTATGTTCCTATGTTTCTATGCCCGGCTCCACACCGAAACAAAATTCACTAGCTTAACCCTTTCGGGGCTGCAGCTGAGCGACTCCGCAGTTTCTTACTGCGCTCTAAGGAGCACAGTGATTAAACCAGTTAAATCATCCCACAAAAACATCAGGTTCTGCTTTGCTTTCTGAGCCCATATATGCTTGCAGCGCGCATGCTGTTTGTGGTTTCCTGCGGCCATGAAAACTCATTCCATATCCACTAGGTTTATCTTGCCCTCTGCGCCGTCTGCAGCTACCGCCGTTCTTTCGCTATCACTGGCTTCAACGTGTATTCAGGATATACGTCTTTCTATCCAAAACATCTGCTCTCTCCCCCCATCGTGTTCATGGTTGTATTCGTCATCAAACTCGCAGCCCTCTCTATGAGTCCCGAAGACTTTATCAGCGATTGCGCTGATCAACTTTGTCCTTATCAACAGTCTCGCTCTCTAAATTTATATGCATCTAGTTTCCCCTTTCACTCTTCGTCAATCTCCCTTCATTCATCACTATCAAACTCCGCCCCACCCCCAAAACACACAAACACACACACACACACACACACACACACACACACACACATGTCCCTCTCTGCTTATTCCACATTCCTTATTCTCTCACTTCTCTCCCCATCTTTCCCATAAAATTAATAACCTTTATCTATAAAGCGGAATATCTGACCTTATGCCACGCTGACAAGTAGAAAGGTGAAATAGCGCGATGTAAATCCGTTACGTATGATGCACAATGACAAATCACCGGCGGAACTGCAGATGTTTTGGAGCAAAACCAACGTTCAACACACAAAACTATGACTTGAACAGCATAGAAAATAGTTCATAGAAATGTACTACACAGGAATGGGATCCTCGATCTGTCGGTACCAAAGAAAATGCCAAGGCAAACAAATCTCATACCTTAAACGTACTAAACTATCCATAAAAGGGAATATTTGCAAACGGCATTTCCATAAAAAGGTGTCAACTAAGGGTGAATGAAATCAGTGAAACAAAAAGGAATGCAATGCATAACAGTCGGGTAATTCAACGGGTCAGACATTCCTCGAAAGATCCTCCCCGGTCCGTTGATTTCCTCCAGTGCTTTGAGTTTTGCTCAATGTTCCAGCATCTGCAGTTTCCAGTGTCTCTGCATTCAAGTTAATCCAAGGCACGGAATTAATACATTATTTAAGAAATGTCACTTGCTCAGTTCCTTGATGTTGTTAGTGGTAAGAACAGAAGGCCGAGTTGGAAAAAAGAATGTTTACTCAAGGGAACAAAACATTCAATCTTCGTTCTACTGTAGAACCGATCTGTAATGCAAACATAAACCAAACTACTGACAGTTCAGGCGTCATCCGTGGAAGGAAATAGACAGTTTCTGGTCGAGATCCTTCCTCTGGAGTGAAGGGGTGGATGGGAGATATCTATCTTCAATATGCCAGCGCAATAAAAACATACAAACATAGAAACGTATAAAATATGTGCAGGAGGAGGCCATTCGGCCCTTCGAGCCAGCACCGCCATTCAATATGATCATGGCTGATCATCCACTATCAATAACCCGAGCCTGCCTTCTACCCATATCCCTTGACTCCACTAGCCCCGAGAGCTCTATCCAACTCTCTCTTAAATCCATCCAGTGAGTTGGCCTCCACTGACATCTGTGGCAGGGAATTCCATAAATTCACAACTCTCTGAGTAAAAAAGTTTTTTCTCAGCTCAGTCTTAAATGACCTCCCCTTTATTCTAAGACTGTGGCCCCTGGTTCTGGACTCACCCAACATTAGAGCTTGGCCAGTCCTTTCATAATTGTATATGTTTCTATAAGATCCCCCCTCATCCTTGTAAACTTTACTGAAACTGGAGAAACTAAACTCCATATGACTGTCCCGCCATCCCAGGGATCAATCTAGTGAACCTACTGCCTCAATCACAAGGATGTCATTCCTCAAATTACGAGACCCAAACTGTACACATTACTCCAGATGTGGTCTCACCAGAGCCCTATACCAGTGCAGAAGAACCTCTTTACTCCTATACTGAAATCCTCTTGTTATGAAGGCCAACATTCCATTAGTTTTCTTCACTGCCTGCTGTACCTGCACGCCAACTTTCAGTTGACTGGTGTACAAGGACACCCAGATCTCGCTGTACATCCCCCTTACCTAACCTATCCCCATTGAGATAATAAACTGCCGACTTATTTTTGCCACCAAAGTGGATAGCCTCACATGTATCTATATTATACTGCATCTGCCACGCATCTACCCACTCACTCAACCTGTCCCGGTCCCCCTGCAACCTCTTAACATCCTCTTCACAGTTCACACTGCCACCCAGCTTTGTGTCATCCGCAAACTTGCTAGTTTTGCTTCTATTTCCCTCTTCCAAATCAATTATATATATGGTAAACAATTGTGGCCCCGACACAGAGCCTTGCGGCACTCCACTCGCCACTGCCTGCCATTCTGAAAAGGACCCGTTCACTCCTACTCTTTGCTTCCGGTCTGCCAACCAATTTTCTATCCTTGTCAACACCCTACCCCCAATACCAAGTGGTCTAATTTTATCCACCAGTCTCCCGTGCGGGGTCTTATCAAAGGTGTTCTGTAAATCTAGATAGACTACATCCACTGGCACCCCTTCATCCATTTTACTTGTCGCACTCTCCAAAAATTCCAGAAGATTAGTCAAGCATGACTTCCCTTTCGTAAATCCATGCTGACTTGGACAAATGCTTTTACTGCTATCCAAATGCTCCATTATTACCTCTTTAATAATTGACTCCAGCATCTTTCCCACCACCGAGCTCAGGCTAACTGGTCTGTAATTCCCCGCTTTCTCTCTCGCTCCGTTCTTGAAAAGTGGGATAACATTTGCTATCCTCCAATCCACAGGAACTGATCCTGAATCTATTGAACATTGGAAAATGATCACCAATGCGTCCACTATTTCTAGAGCCACCTCCCTGGAACCCCGAAAGGTCTGAATGACAATAAAGGATAATCTAATCTAATCTGAGGACTCTGGGATGCAGACCATCAGGCCCAGGGGATTTATCATCTTTCTGTCCCATTAGTCTACCCAATACTATTTCTCGCTAATGAAAATTTATTTCAGTTCCTCTACCCCCCTCTACCTATGTCCTCTAGTACATCTGGGAGATTGTTTGTGTTCTCCTTAGTGAAGACAGATCCGAAGTACCTATTCAACTCTTCTGCCTTTTCCTTGTTACCCATAATTATTTCACCCGTGTCTGCCTGCAAGGGACCCATATGTCCTATGAAAGTTTCCCAATCCTCCGTCTTCCGATACTCTTTGCTGTGTTATACATCTTTTCTTTTAATATTTATCTATCCCTAACTTCTCTTGTTAGCCACGGTTGCCTCCTACTCCCCTTATAATCTTTCTTCCTTTTTGGAATGAAATGATCCTGCGTCTTCCGGATTATGCCCAGAAATTCCTGCCATTGCTGTTCCACCGTCATTCTTGCTGGGATCCCTTTCCAGTCTACTTTGGCCAGCTCCCCTCTCATGCCTTCACAGTCCCCTTTGTTCAACTGCATCACTGCCACTTCCGATTTAACGTTCTCCTTCTCAAATTGCAGATTAAAACTAATCATATTATGATCACTACCTCCAAGCGGTTCCTTTACCTCGAGTTCTCTTATCATATCTGGTTCATTGGACAACACTAAATTCAGAATTGCCTACTCACTGGTCGGCTCCATTACAAGCTGCTCTAAGAATCCATCTCCGAGGCATTCTACAAACTCTCTTTCTTGGGGTCCCGAACCAACCTGATTTTCCCAGTTTACCTGCATATTGAAATCCCCCATCACCACAGTGGCATTACCTTTGTTACATGCCAGTTTTAACTCGTGCTGCAACTTACTCCCTACATCCGGGCTACTATTTGGGGGGTCTGTAAATAACACCAATTTGTGTCTTCTTGCCTTTACAATTCCTCAACTCAATCCACAGTGACTCTACCTCGTCAGTCCCTATGTCTTCCCTCACAAGGGACTGAATTCCATCCCTCACCAGCAGAGCTACCCCCCCTCCTCTGCCCACCTACCTGTCCTTACTATAGGATGTATAACCCTGAATATTAAGTTCCCGGGCCCGATCCTCCTGCAGCCACGTCTCAGTAATCCCCACAATGTCATATCTGCCAACCTCTAACTCTCAAGCTCATCTACTTTACTTCTTATACTTCGCGCATTCATATACAATACTTTTAATTCCTTACGTATCTCACCTTTCACATCGATCCCTATTACACTTGGCCATACTCTTCTATCCCTTTGTGAGCTTCCTTTCCCGTTAATTCTGGGGTCATTAACCATCATTTTACTCTCTTTCCCTTTAACTCCATCTTCGACTATCCCATTTGAAACACCACCCCCCTTATTCAGTTTAAAGCCACCCGTGTAGCAGTGGCAAACCTGCCTGCCAGAATGCTGGTCCCCCACCTGTTAAGATGCATTCCGTCCCTTTTATACAGTTCCCTCTTACTCCAAAACAGATCCCAGTGATCTAAGAATCTAAATCCCTGCCCCCTGCACCAGTTACTCAGCCATACATTCAGGACCCGTATATCTCTATTCCTGCTCTCGCCAGCACGAGGAACTGGAAGCAAACCGGAGATAACAACTCTGGAGGTCCTGCTTTTCAGCATTTTTCCGAGCTCTCTAAAGTCACGCTGCAGACTATACATTCACTTCTTTCCGACATCGTTTGTGTCGACATGCACTACCACTTCCGGATGTTCACCTTCACCGTGCCATTCTGGATCCTGGCAGCAGGAAGGCAGTACACCATCCTCGAATCCCGTCTGTTGCCGCAGAAACCCCTGTCCGCACCTCTCACAATGGAGTCTCCAACATAAATGGTCTTGCCTCACGTTGGCCTCTTTGGTTTTGGCTCAACAGCCCTTTTTGCTTCACAAGCCATTTCGCCGCTCAGTGTTTTAATGTATTCTGTCCCGACAGCTTCTCAGTGGGTGAACCTGCTCACAATAGGTACAACGCCCGGGGACGTTTGCATTCCAAGTTTCCCTCACTTTCTCACCGTCACCCACTTTTTCGCTTCTAGTACCTTAGGTGTAACAATCTCACTGTAGGACTTGTCCAGGAACGACTCAGTTTCTCGGACGAACCTGTGGTCATCCACCTGCTTCTCCAATTCCCCAACACGGTCCTTCAGGAGCTGTATCTGGACGTACTTCTCACATTTTATAGCAGCCAGAGGCACCAGCAGTGCTCTGACCTCCCACATACTGCAATGATAAAGCTTAGCTTGCGACTGGGGGATCGAAGTGATAAGAGATGGATTGGTGGGTGGGATCAGCCAGGGGAGGGGGAGGGGGAAGATAACAAAGGCTGTGACGTGATTGGTAGCGGTAACCGGGCTGCAGTTAATTAATCACATGAGAAAGGAAGGTGGAAAAAGGGCGAAAATCTGCGTAGGGTGGGTAGGAGGGAATAATCAGGGTGCGGTACCCATTGGAAGGAATGTGCAGAATTTGGACAGATGGTGTGGGGGAGGTTGGGTGACAAGGAGCGGGGTGTTTCGAGACGGATTTATATGAGTGGGTGCCAGTGGTTGGATAAAGGGCCCGATGGAGCAGGGCTAACGATAATTATATAATCCATTGCCCATACCGTCTGTCTGCACACTACTAAAGAGGAACGTGACGTGAAGTTCCTCCTTTTTTCCGTTTGGCCTCACGCTAGCAGTGGAGGAAGTCGAAGAAATTGCAGGTTGGCTTGGGAATGGAGAGACGTATTAAAACAGCAACCGGGAGCGCCGGGTGTCAGTAGCGGACAGAGAGGAGATGGACATCAAAGCGTCGCTCAGTTTGTGCTGGCGTTTCCCTCGGATAAGGTGGAACTGCAAATTCAAATGCGCTTCCTGGGGAAGTAGTGCAGCCGACCGCTCGTCACCTGTCACCTGTGTCTCGCACCCAGTAGGTCAGATTGCGCTACCAAATAATCCACAGGAGGGCGCTATACCGCGGACGAGGAGGACGTGAAAACAAGATAAGAAACAAGGAACTGTACATACCGGAATCCTGAGCCAATCATCAAATGCTGAAATAACAGCGGTTCAGGCACCATTCCTGGACGACTTGGTCTACCCGACCCTGAAGAATTGTCCCGACCCGAAACATCACTTTCCCATGCCCAGGGTGCCTGACGCTATGAGTTACTCCAACACTTTGAGATTTGCTCAACGTTCTGAAGTTATATGTCAAATTAAACGTGAACGTTTTATGTGTATTTCATTGAATTATCAATTGCGAAAGACGACAAGATGTCCACGCTCAATCATATGCTTGAAGGAATAAATATAAAAAGATGTTCATGCTATTATTCAATATGTGTAAATTATGCTTTCCATTAGGTCGTGAGTAACTGCGACCTGGAATTTGAAGGTCGAGTGGGCAGGGGAGCAGATTCTGAAAATACCCGCTGAAGACCTTTGGATCGAGACACAAGGGTGACCGTGAAGCCTGTTTAAACAACAATGGATGAAAGGCATTGTTACTTGCAGCAGCATTAGAGGCCTGTGGGAGAAGGCACACAACAATCAATAAATCAATAACCCCGATAGTAGTCCAAAAAGACAAAGTGCTAAGTACAACAAAAGACATCGGTGGATCGGTCATTGTTGCGCAGTATTTATCCCAAACAGTAAAATCGGTGGGAGTTATTTCCTTTCCTTCCATTTCCCACAGCCCCAGAGTCCCGGTTTCGATCCTTACTACCGGTGTTGCCTATCTGTAGTGTGTACGTTTCCCTTGTGGCCTTGTGGGTTTTCTCCGTAGTTGCGGTTTCTTCCCAAATTCCAAAGACGTGCAGGTTTGTTGGTTGATTGTTGTGTACGACACAGTCAGCGGGGCTGTTCCTCTCAAATGGTTGAGCTCCGCAGAAAAACGCTCTCCAGCACTGTTCTTCTGGGCGGCTTCGAAGTTCGTTCTGAGCAGCAGAAACTCGAGGGATCGGCCGGGATACTGGCGGTACCACATTAGTACAAGATTGTTCGTGCTTGTAGCAGTATAGTTGCAGTTCAACTGGGCATCATCCACTTCGCTCATTGTTACCACTACTGGTGTCTGGGAAACGGTGTCGCCTCGACAATGCCCTGCAAGAGTCCGGGAACGAAGTTAAAAAACAACATCACCGCATTCTGCTCACGCTCACCTTATCCTGGTACTGATCTGAGATAGAACGGCAACAAAGGTCTCCCTGCACTAAAAGCGAAATGATGGTGGGAGAAAACGCGCTGTGAGTTACGGAATGAAATAGTAAGATTAAACGGGAACATACCAGTTCGAAGTTTGATCGTTATTTTATGAGGAGTAACGATGAGGGATTACGGGATGAAGACCCGCCTGGCGCTGGAACGGCATACTTCAAAGCAGCGGCATGAAAAACACAGAACATAATAGCCGGGGTAAGATAGTAAGGCTCAACATAGATTTAGAACTACCAGATGATCATTTATTTTATGAGGGTCGGGAGTGAAATAATGATCAAACTTCGAACTGGTAAGTTCTCGTTTAATCTTACTATTTTATTTCGGAGTCACGTGAGTGACTACGTGAAGATTTTGAAGCTTTCTGTGTTGTTTATGTCGTAGACTCATTCCATACGACACTCTGGCTCATTCAACACAGTAATGAGCAAAATAACACATTTTTTCCTTCAAACATTGCCTCAGGTTATGTGATACATTATTTCACATTATAAAAGAATAAAAGTAATGCCCTTTCCATTTGAAAGGCAAGTTTATCACAAAATAGCAATTGATATATATAATTTGATGGTATGAACAAAGCAACAATTATAGAGAACCCAACACTCCGTGTCCAATCCTGACACCATGATTGGTTCCATTTAATTTAATAGTAAGATTAAACGAGAACTCACCTGTTCGAAGTTTGATCGTTATTTTACGAGGAGTTTACGATGAGGGATTACGTGAAGAAGAGCCCGCCTCACGCTGGTAACGGCATACTTCAAAGCAACGGCATGAAAAACACAGAACACCAAAGCCGGAGTAACATAGTAAGGCTCATAAAAAGACTTAGAACCACCATTTGATCATTTATTTTACGAGGGTGGGAGTGGAGGGCACGTAATCCCTCATCGTAACTCCTCGTAAAATAACGATCAAACTTCGAACAGGTGAGTTCTCGTTTAATCTTACTATTTTACTTCGGAGTCACGTGAGTGACTACGTGAAGAGTTTTAAAGCTTTCTGTGTTTTTTATGTCGTAGAATTAATCCGTACGACAGTCCGGCTAAGTAAACACATACATGAGAAAGCAGACAAAAGTTAGATCTTTTTCACAATTAAATTTTTTAATGGTTGAAAAACCATATAATACCCTCCTTATATTTGAGGGAAAAAATGATTACAAGTGACAAAAGATATCAGTGACTACACAACTGATTATAGCAATTAATAGCAAACAAAGCAGGTGATTATAGTGCTCCCAACACCGCGTGTCCAAAGCTTGTCATAGTGTGAACAGGTTTGTTGTAGAACTTTGAAAAAGTTTCTTCTTTACTCCACCCTGCGATTTTTAAAATATGCTCGAGAGGTACGTCCCGCCCCTTCGCCGCGGACGTAGCTGCCGCCCTGGTGGAGTGAGATTTGAAGACATCAGTGTCTACTCCCGCTAAAACCAACACCTGTTTCAACCATTTTGAGATAGTTTGAACTGAAGCTTTTGTGTGTGGCTTTTTGTGCGTAAGCAGCAATGTCTTTTCGTTTCCTCGAAAAGTGTCCGTAACTTTAATATATTGGTTCAAATGTCTAACCACACACAAAGCAGGCTCAATATGAAAAGCTTGAAAGGTTACCTTTGTTCCAGATCTCCCTGGTCTACTTTGTTTGATCAGATCGTAAACATAGAATACAACGTTATCTGTAGTCACATGCATACAGTCTAAACGCAACATTTGTAAAGTTTGCACTCTTTGGGCTGAGACCAGTGCCATTAACATGACCAATTTCAATGTTAACCTATCCAATGTCAACCCTTCAATTGGCGTCCATTCTCTAAGTAGAGCAAGTACTATGCTCACATCCCAAATCTCTGTATATCTAGGTTTTGGCGGATTCATGTGAAAAATTCCTTTCATGAATCGTGATATTAATGGATGCGACCCAATTGACTTCTCACCAATCATAAGTCCTAAATAGGACGACAAGGCACTGCGTGCAGTGTTAATGGCACTGTAACTTAAATGTTGCCCAAAGTGCAAATTGGCAAGGAATTCCAAAACATGAGTAACATTCACAGATTCATCAGAAATATTTGACTGTGTGCAAAAATCTTCCCATTTCTTAATATGTGTCATATATTGTTTCTGTGTGCTATGTCGCCATGATGCACCAATAACTGTCAAAGTTTGGTCCGACAATCCCAGTTCCTGTAGTGGTCTGGTCAAAACCTGCAGATTAACAAATTCATATATGCATATAATGGGTAACCTTCATTTGTTACTGGATTAGTCAAGATATCACTACAGTTAGGAATCTGCATATATGGTTCTTTAATCATATTTAGCATAACTGGGAACCAAGGTTGAGTTGGCCAATTTGGCACTACCAACAATCCGGAAGCTAAATCTTGCTCTATTTTCTTCAAGCATCTCTGGATCAGAGCAAATGGTGGAAAAGCATAAAAGAACATTTTTCCCCAGTGTAATGAAAATGCATCTACTGCAACTGCGTCCGGATCGTGTTCCCAAGACACATAATGAGGCAATTGATGATTAAGCCTGGATGCAAACAAATCAATTTCTGGCAACCCAAATCGTCTAACAATATTCTTAAATATTGCTGGCTTAAGCATCCATTCCGTATTATCTTTAAAAATCCTGGACCTTCCATCTGCTACCACATTGTCTTTACCTGGAATATAGCTTGCTGAAATCCATATCTGCCGACCAATACACCATTGCCATATCTCATTGACCAGACAATCACATGATACTGATCTAACTCCCCCCATGTGATTAATGTAAACCACAGCCGTTTTATTGTCTAATTGTATTAATACATGCAGACATTGTTTAGCAGAACAATATGCTTTAAGCCCATAAAAGGCGCCCAATAACTCCAAATAGTTAATACCATACTTTTGGAGAAACACTTGCTCTTCAGTTTTCCATCTACCTCCACAACTGGAAGATAAATCTGTGGCCCCCCATCCGAGAGCACTAGCATCTGTTTGCAAAACCATTTCAGGCTGTTTAATCATGATCTTCTTAGCAGCTTGTGGGACATTTTCAACCCACCATTGCAATTCCAATACTGCTTTCTTTGTTAATTGCATAGGTCTGTCAAAGTGACCTGCCTTATCTTTAAGAGCCCTTACTTTGTCCCTTTGAAGATTTTGATAATGTAATGGCCCAAATTCCACTGCCGGAAAAGCTGCCACTAGTGTACCAATGACTTTTGCCACTTCTCGGATGGAGGGATAAGGTTTGTGAATGAGGTAATTACACATTTGCAAAATATCATTTGTCTTCTTTGCTGGCAACGTAACTAACATAGTCACTGAGTTAATTACAAACCCCAGAAAATCAATTGATTGAACTGGCTGCAGCTGGGATTTAATTGGATGAATTAAGAATCCAAGCTCTTTAAACAAAGCTTTAGTAACTGAAATTGAGTGCTCAGCTGACTCTTGACTATCATTAATAATCAGAATATCATCCAGATAAGCCATTACAATGTGTTTCTGTGCTCTTAATTGAGCTAAAACTGGTTTCAACAGTTTTGTAAAGAGTCTAGGAGCTGAACTTAATCCATTTGGTAAAGCTTTGAACTGCCATAATTGCCCCTGCCAATAAAACTTTAAGTATCTCCGAAAAAGATGATGAATTGGTACAGAATAATAGGCGTCTTTCAAATCAATCTTAGCCATATAAGAACCTGCTGAAATCAAATATTTTGCAGTTTTAAATGTCTCCATCTTAAAACGTTTGTATTCTACAAACTTATTTAGATCTGTAAGGTCTAGAATAATTCTACAACCACCATCTTTCTTATCTCTGCGAAATATATTAGAGACAAATTGATGCTTATGTTCATAAGTTTTTTCAATTACCCCTTTTTCGGATAATTTGCCAATTTCCACATCAATCTCCATTCTTTCTTCTGGAGAAAACATATAAGCATAAGCAGGTTTATTCTGTACAGGAGGATTGACCCCTTCTTTAAAAATAATAATAGCTCCTGAAACTGCTTGTAATATAAATCGATCAGAAGTAATATTAAGCCAGGCATTATAAAATTTTTGCAATCTCCCTCCAACTGGAGATTCATCCACAGTTTCTTTAAGGATAGAAGTCTTTAATACCTCTCCATAGGAGCGTGATGGTCTCCTCTTTCCCGAATGCAGGGAAGCAGTGGCCTGTGTAGCACGATAATACCTTCGTGACAAATTTCTGCCTCTATAACGAAAATCAAAACTCCTTCGGGCCGAAAACCCTTTTCTTTGTCCAAAGACAAAAGGCTTAATAGTGCTAAAATATTTAGCTTCTTCATCCAACTGCTTCAGTTTGTTTCGGCAGATTTTCTCCAAACAAATATCCAGGAGCTTGAACTCCACTTTCTTGACACAGGCTTGCATATCTAGGGTGAAAAATGGGCCGAATCGCCATTTTCCTCATGCAATTGATCTCATAAAACGAATTGCACATTAAACCCAAAGTATCTTTTTGAATCTTGTCCATTTCCACATTCTCCATTTGCCTGCCAAATGCCGTGATGGCAGCCGAAAATAATTTTAGCACCTTTTGAAATTTCATTTCTTGGGCTCTCATACTTGGAGTCATAGATGCCCATACCATCGGATTTACCGTAGGCACTTCCAATGAGGCACAATTGCCTGGTGCTTTTATATAATTCTGATAATTCATTCATCACAGTATTATGAAGCTGGTGAGATACCATATAATTTATATTGGCAGCTAGGCTTTCTTCCATAGCCTCACCACTTCCTTCGGGTATAGCAAAACTTTGTGCTATCTTAGGCAGATCAAGCTTTTTCTTTTTACTTTGTGGCGTGCTTTCAAAAATCATTTCAAATTCAGCAGGGTCTGCCTTCTGCAGCCCTAATTCCATCGGGATATTATCCCATGAGACTTCTTCCAGCCCAAATCGTGGGTCTGGAGTATCATATTCCCAACTTGGCCCACAGCCATATTCATCATATTGAAACCCCTCAGGGATTTTCTGGGATTCATGAGGGTACTGTGACCCTTGTCTCATAATAGTTTGGAGAACTTTCTCCATATGCTCCATTTTTAGCCACATAGTTTTTATTATCTGGAGGTCTTTCAAAATCAGAATCATCAGAAACCACGGGCCTCACAGTTTTCTTTTTGCATTTCTTAGGAACATTTTCCTCCGTGGTTATAATTTCCGGAGAATCTGGAAATTCTATATCGAGTAAATCAGTGGCCAACGGTATCGGAACCGGGTCCACTCTAGCTTCGCTTCCCGTATATTTACTTTCACCCCGGGAGGCTCTTTTCACCCGCGAAGCCTTCCTTCCCGATTTCTCCATTTTGTTAAAATTTATCTTGTGCTCATCAGCACGTTAACGTCTAAATTTTTACTTTTAGTTTCGCTGTTGGAACCATCCAGCGTAACCTAAAACCCGCGCCGATGTAACTTCACTTACCTGCGGGCCGTTCCGACCGCTGCGAGGAGCTGCTCCTTACCGCAGCTCCTTCTTTCGCCGTCAGCGTCGACGTCATGCCGTTACCAGCGTGAGGCGGGCTCTTCTTCACGTAGTCACTCACGTGACTCCGAAGTAAAATATTTATTTTACACCCTCCTGCGGCCTTGAATCTTTGCTCGAGCGGCCCATCCTGTGCCATTCCTGTGAATGTATCTATCTCCTTAACAGAGTGATTTTCCACATTTCAGTGTCGAGTTCCACTGAGTGTTAGTCAATGTTTAACCATCTAGAATACATTTCTCTAGAACCATCAGTTTTTACTGAAACCTAATGTGTTTTTTGTGTGTAATAAGTAGTGCTGTCTCATCACCACAGAGACTCTTACTTACTTCAACATATTTCATCAATTTTCACACACACACGCACACAATTTTAAGGCCGACAGGATATGCTTATAGGTTTACCTTGGTTTCAGCTCTTCTTGGTCTGCTTTGTTTGGTAAATTCATAAACATATATGATAATGTAATTTGTATCCATATACAATTATAACGTAATATTTGCAATGTGTGCACTCTTATATTGATACTAAAGTCATCAGCATTATTACTTTCAATGTTAACTTTTTTGAATCATTGATATACATGGAGTCCATTGCCTAAGGCAATTCAGGGCTATATTGATCTCCAGACTTATGTATTGCAATTTTGGACAGATTATATATCCACAAGGAACTCACATATATCTAATATGACAAATAACTTTACTGTATACACAGACTTTCAATTTCTTATAAATATATTGTTTTTTTAAACTTATTTCTGCAAATTGCAGGTATAACACTTATTTATACATAATTATTTCATTATTATGTTGTTATATTAGTTAAACATTCATAGACTTCTTTGACCATCAAACTGTTGTAATGGTCTGGTCAACCTGCAGATAGTCAATTCATATTTTCATGTCATGGAAATATGAATGTACAACAATAAATTACTGCAACTATGAATCATCACAAGTGGTTCAACATCACTCAATATTTATGAAAACCATGAAGGATCCGTTTGGGGCCACCAAAATGCCTCTGGCAGTGCCCTGCTACATTTTCATCAGACACTGCCCTATCAGAAAAAAAGAGGAACATAAAAGAACATTTTTCCTCATGTAATTGAGAGAAAAGCATCCACCTTTCCTATTCTTGGTTTACCCACGAGAACATTTGAAAGATTGGTGATTTAATCTGTATTCGACCAGATTAATCGTAAGTAATCCATATTAATGACAATGAATTTCCCCCCCCCCTTAATTTGTTGTCTCCGATAACATTGTCTCTTTCTTAGAGATAAACAGCTGGACTAAAACATTTTAAAATATGCCACATCTGTTTACTCAGATAACCCCATGATTATTATTTTACTTATCTTATGTGATTTAATATATGCCACAGCCGTGGTATTGTTTACCTTGATATAACACTTCCATAACATAACAATCAATATTTAATCCATAACTCCTTATACTTCAATAACTAATAAAAATGTTTGGAGAAATTTCTTAGAACAATCTATTTGCAATTACCAGGTATTATTGTCCATAGTCCCAACAAGAGACGTATCAATTATTTTTATACGAATAGATAATATTCTTATCTTACCCAAATATTCACAGAAGCTGTCCATCATCTGTTAATATTTGCTTCAGCTTGCAACAGCTGCTAAGATTATAGTTGAAGCAGCTTGTGAACCCCTTTTTTATCCATTAATAATGATAATGTATCATTTGGTATTTGCATAAGCCTCTCACAAAGGCATACATATTCTTATAAGCTTCTGTATTCCTTCTTTTGGAGCTTTATTTACTCTTTACCTAGGCTCCTTTTCCAATGGAGGGACAAAGTATGTCAACAAAGCAATGAGACATATTTGTATCATGGAACAATTTTCCATCTCTTATGGTGCTGAATTTCTCCTAAATCCAGAATAGTAATTTATGAATATTTATGCACGCCTAAAACATAGGCTTTATGTGATGGGTCAGGTCCTTGCCTTTCAACAGGCTTGTAATTGCAGCAATAATTTGCAGCTGACTCTTTATAACCTTCCAATAATTTAAATGTGATCAAGATAAACCATGACCATATCCTCATTAGTGCAAGTGTTGATCTTTTATCAGTACAATTGTTCTTCGAGTATTCTGTTTAACAGCCTTGAACTGGTTTTAATCATTTAGACAATGTTTTAACTTGCACTGCTTCACCCATTTTAATTAATTTCAAGCGCCTGTAATATTTGATTAACACTTTATTAATAACAACTGTATTTCAATGTTGAAAATGTTTCCATTTTAATAAAATGTTCTTACACTGTGAAAGTGTATATAAAATGATGTTTTGTATGGTTTATACCATCACATCTTTACACTGAGGTAATTTTATAATAGATATATGTACGTACCCCTTTTTTATTGGAGTTACTTTTGGGTGCAAACCTAAAATCAAATGTTTAGGTTTTCTTACACAGGTGAACCAATACTTTCTACAATTTTTGTAGTCCTTAGTTTTGTTAAATTAATGATTATAATACACCTGTAATCCCCCACAATCGGAGATTCATGAATTTATTTTGTGACAGTTGTTTGCACCTCTTCAACGTACTTCAAGCCTTCTTTTCCCAATTATATGGGTTCGGATAAGGCTATGTTTGATTATGTTTTATTTATCATACTTCTGCCTTTGTTTTGGTCCATTATCAAATCTTTACATTGGATCATAATTTTTCCCCCCAAAGTTTAAAGACCAATAGTCTGTTCTTTTGTAATCAATATTTTGAATAATCATAAGGCAGGTTTTATTCCATAATAATCAGGAGTTTAACATAACCTGATTTGTATTGATCTGCAAATCTAGAGTGCAGATTTGGTCCCAAATATTATATATTTCTTCCCATTAAGCTCCACAAACTGATGGCAATTTATTTTACTTCAAATGTATTAGTTATTTGCACAACATTTTATTTGTTTTCCATTGAATGGAAATGCCATGCACCAGTTTGAAATACTTAAAATCGTATTTCCTTATATCTCATATAATTGAGACATGGATATCATAAACGGATTCACCGTTTCTTTATAAACTTAAAAGTTTCATCATATTCTGCTGTTTCACCATAACAGCTTTGGTGAGACCAATTAATTTTGTTTTTTTTCCAAATTTACTTTTCATGGCCTCACTCATTCATTCAGGTATCGTACCTAGTACACCTCTATATATATTTTGTGCTGAAGTGTACTTAAATAAAACATAAAAGTTGTATTATTATTCTGCTGTTTTAATCATAACAGCTTTAGTGAGAGACCAACTAATTTTGGTTTCCATGGTTATTTTCCATGATCTCACTTCTTATTCAGGTGTTGTACCTACACCTGTATATATATATATATATATATATATATATATATATACATATACATAGTGCTGTGGTGGGTACTTCATGACCAGCCACCACTATCAGTGCATTTTAGGGTCAGTTTTCCATTTTATTTCTACTGCCCTTGTTACTCCTGAGTTTTTCCTCAAGGAGACTACCTTCAAACATGTCTGAGGTAGATATTCCCACCATATTTCATCGTATATATTAATATATGAAACCCCCTTAGGGTAGGGCAGGGAATGTTTTTGGACCTTTTAACCCTTTTTGGCTTGAATTCTTTATTTATTTTATTTTTATTTTTTGGAATCTTTTTTCCATTATTTTTTCAAGCCATAAAGCTTTTTTAGTCTGAAGGCCTTTTATTGAACTTTTTAAATTATGGCCTTTCTGACTTTATAAAATTCCCCCCCCCCCCCCCCCCCCCCCCCCCCCCCCCCCCCCCGCCAAAAGTTTGTGGAGCGACTAAAAAGTCTTCCTAACGTAATTTTGACGGCCACCGGTATCGGAACCGGCTCCGTAATCTCCCGTTCCGATCGCTCCCCTTAGGACGTTCTTTTAAAACTCCGTTGTTTTTCATATAAAGTATTTCCTTTTATTTCAACTTTTACTTATTTTTTACTTTTAAATTAGTTTTAAATCCTGGTGTTCAATACCAGCCACGGAGTTTTTTAGACCCTGAAAGTGTTTTTCCACTGCACTTACCTGCGGGCCGGTACCTACCGCTGTCGAGGAGCTGCCTCTGCAGCTCATGCTCTGCCGTCAGCGTCGACGTCATGCCGTTCCAGCGCCAGGCGGGGCTTCTTCACGTAGTCACTCACGTGACTCCGAAGTAAAATTATATTTAAAAATCATCCTTTCCATCGCCACCTGCTCGTCATCATTGCATCTCGGGAGGAGGGGAGGAATTGCTGAGCTCACGACCTTAGAACACGGGCGTGGTCTAATATACCTGGAAACTCATCTCAAAATCCTTACAGCACTTTGGTCGGAACTGCACCTATATTCTTATTGTACTCTTCGTTAATTGTTCCCTCACTGACTCACTTTCTAAAGTAATTCCATTGCATGCAAGGCACTTGACTGATGAAATACCATGTCCTACAGTAATTTAATATACAGGCTTGGAATCATCCTGAACTTACGGTTAAAGAGAGCTGCAGCTGCAAGAAGCGCATAAATAGTCAAAGTCAGCATGCTGTAATTGCATTGAGAGTGAATACGAACTGAAATGGTCTCATCCGGAAATAGGTTTAATCTGATATCGTGAAAGGGAAGTGGTCTAGGATCTTCATTCATTGGCTTATTCTTGATAGCGTCACATCCCGTCGGCGCGGAGCTAATTTGTTCTCCAACTCCCCGAATTAACTGTGTTTCTTCAATCCGCCAATTACATCACTGCTTTTATTGCCAAATCATCTCAAACCTCCTTTGTTTTCTGTTCCATGGCGTCACAGGAGGGGCAAGGCCTGAAGTATAATATACAATAAATACAATTCAATGAATTAACAACATAATTCATGTGTGCGAAAGGCATGAACTGCATCGTGCAACCGAAAAACGTTCATAGTTCATCCGTTACTGCTGTGCAATGTTCAGGAACCTGATGTTTAAATGTGAGAAGCTATTTTTCAACGCAATTGTCATTTTTAAATCGGATATTAATGACAGCAAACACACAGGCGTTGGGACGGATGCAGCAATCAGCGAGGATTGCCTATGCTGACAAAGTTCTGCTTACGCGCTGCTACATGAGTGGGTGCGCTTGTAGTTTTTGTACTGTCGCTGCCCAATTCTGCGCCTCCGTGGGGCTCAGAGCGCAGTAATACATTGCCGAGTCTCGGAGCAGCGTTTGCGACACAGTCAGCGGGACCGTTCCTGTCGAATGGTTGAGCGTCGCTGAGAAACGTTCACCGGCATTGTTCTTCTGGACGGCTTCGTATTTTGTTCTGAGCAGCAGAAACTCAAGAGAGCCGCCGGGATACTGACGGTACCAGATAAGACCAGGATCGCTGGAGCTTGTAGCTGTATACATGCAGTTCAACTGTGCGTCATCCCCTTCACTCATTGCAACCGCTGCCGGTGACTGAGAAACGGCGTCGCCTCGACTATTCCCTGCAAGAGTCCGAGGACGAAGATATATAACACAACATCACCTCATTCTTCTCATACTTCAGAATACCCCTCATACTGATACTGATATGAGGTACAGTGGCTTCAAACATCTCCCTCCCCTAATAGTTAAATAGAGGTGGACGGAAAGACGCCGGGAATTACCTAATGAAACGATCTTTAAAGATGATCAAATCCTTTCGATCGTCCTGGACGTCGTTATTGCTTCCAAGGGATGAAAAAGGGAATCGTAGAGCACTCGTACGGGGACCACCGGTGTGCTCCAACTCTACGATGCTTCTCCATCGGGGCTGCTTTCCAACTATTAAGATGGAAACTCACCTCAAATTTCAGAACATCAATTACTGTGATACTGCATATTTTTTCCTAATGTGCTCTTCGTTTACTGTCCCCATACGGACTCTCTTTCTAAAGTCGTTCTGTTGCATTCAAGGTATTCGGTTGAGGAAATATCATGCCCTACGTTATTGGAAACGCCGTGAACTTACCGGTTAAGAGAGCTGCAGCTGCAAGAAGCCATTGCATTTTCAAGGCCAGCATGTTGTAATTGCTTGGAGAGTGAATATGAACTGTAATGCGCTCACCCTGAAACAGGTTAAATATTCTATTGTGATGGAGCTGTGGTTTAGTTTCTTCATGCATTGGCTTATTCGTGACAGCGTCACATCCCGTCGGCGCGGAGCTAATTTGTTCGCCAATTCCCCGAAGTTTCTTAACTCGGCCGATGACATAACGGCTTTTGTAGCCCAAGCATCTCACACCTCCTTTGTTTTGTGTTCCATGACATGATGGGGGGGGGGGGGGCAAGGCCTGAAGTATAATATGCAATAAACATAATTCAATAAATTAACAACCTGGTCCAGCTGCATAACAGGCATGAAGTGCTTAATGAAACCAAGGACAGTTCATAGTTCATCCGTTAGTAATGTGTAGTGTTCATGAACATAATATTTGCTTGTTCGAAGCTATTCTTCAACCCAACTGTCATGGGGATTTCTTATATTTAAAAATCGAGTATGAATGACAGCAAACATACCGGCGTTGGGAACGGTGCAGCAATCCACGAGGACGCATCGATGCTGAGAAAGTTGTGCTTATGCGGTGATACATGAGTGGGTGCATTGGCAGTTTTTGTGCAAGCTCAGCCCAATAATGCGCCTCCGTGGGCCTCAGAGCGCAGTAATACATTGCCGAGTCTCGGAGCCGCGTTTGTGGCACCGTCAGCGGGACCGTTCCTGTCAAATGGTTGAGCTCCGATGAAAAACGTTCCCCAGCACTGCTCTTCGGGGTGTCTTCGAATTTCGTTTTGAGCAGCAGGAACTCAAGGGGTCCGCCGGGATACTGACGGTACCAGATTAGTCCAGGATTGCTCGTGCTTGTAGCTGTATAGTTGCAATTCAACTGTGCATCTTCCGCTTCACTCACTGTAACCACTACTGGTGTCTGAGAAACGGCGTCGCCTCTACAATATCCTGCAAGAGCCAGGGGCCGAAGTTAGAAAACACAACATCTCCTCATTCAGCTCATACTCATATTGATTATACTTATATGAGGTAGAACGGCAACAAAGATCTCCCTCCCCTAAAAGCTAAATAACGATGGGGGAAAGGCGCTGTGAATAACCGAATGAAATTATCTTTAAAAAATCATCCGCCCCTTTCCATCGCCATCTGCTCGTCATCATTGCATCTCGAGAGGGGAAGAGGAATCGCTGAGCGCTAGTACTTAGCACATGGGAGGTTTCAAACTCTACGATGCTTCCTCATCAACGCTGGTTTCTAACAATATTCCTAGGAACTCACCTCCAATTTCCTAACATCACTTTGTGTGGTAATGCATCTATATTCTTATTTTGCTCTTCGTTTGGTTCTCTCACTGATTCCCTTTCTAGTCATACTATTGCCAGCTAAATATTTCATTGATCAAATACCATGCCTACAGCAATATAATGTACAGGCTTGGAAACGTCCTGCACTTACCCGTTAAGAGAGCTGCAGCTGTAAGAAGCCAATAAATTGTCACGGTCAGCATTTTGTAATTGGATTGAGGGTGAATATGAACTGAAATGGTCTCAACCGGAAACAGGTTTAATCTGATATTGTGAAAGACCTGTGGTCTCGGCTCTCCATTCATTGGCTTATTCTTAACAGCGTCACGTCCCCTCAGCGCAGAGGTAATTTGTGCACCAACTCCCCGAATTAACATTGTTTCTTAATTCCGCCAATCGCATCACTGCTTTTGTTCCCCAATCATCTCAAACCTCCTTTGCGTTCTGTTCCATGGCGTCATAGTATGGAGTATGACAAATAATAAACACGATTCAATAAATTAACAACCTAGTCCATGTGCATAAGAGTAATGAACTGCTTAATGTAACCAGTGACACTTCATAGCTTATCTGTTAGTGCTGTGGATGTTCAAGAACCTAATGTCTGTTTGCAAGAATCTATTCTTCAACGCCAGTGGTTTAGGACAGTAAACGAAGAGCGCAATAGGATAAACAGATGCAGTTTCACAGTAATGGATGTTCGCAAAATTTTAGGTGAGTTTCCAGGTTAATTGTTGGAAAGCAGCCCCAGGGCTTTAGAGCGCAGTAATATAAAAAAAATTCCCCGGCATTGTTCTTGTGGGTGCCTTCGAATTTCGTTCTGAGCAGCAGAAACTCAAGGGATCCGCCGGGATACTGACGGTACCAGATTAGTCCTGGAGTGGTCGTGCTTGTAGCTGTATAATTGCAGCTCAATTTTGTATCATCCCCTTCAATCACTGTAACCGATGCCCTCGGGCCCTGGCATTCCCTCTCTCTCTATCTCCCTCCCCCACCCTAGTCGCACCAGCTTCTAATTTTCTCACCACAAACAGCTTACAATGGCTTGTTCCCTTTATCATCGATACTTTTTTGCATATCTTTCATTCATTGTTCTTTATCTCTCCACATCACCGTCTATATCTCTCGTTTCCCTGATCCCTGACCAGTCTGAAGAAGGGTCTCGACCCGAAACGTCGCCTATCTCCTTCGCTCCTTAGATGCTGCTGCACCCGCTGAGTTTCTCCAGCCTTTTGTGTACCCTCTGTTTATCCTATTGTGCACTTCGTTTACTGTCCTCATACGGACTTCCTTTCTAAAGTCGTTCTGTTGCATTCAACGTATATGTTTGATTAAATATCATGCCCTACATTATTGGAAACGTCGTGAACTTACCGGTTAAGAGAGCTGCAGCTATAAGAAGCCAATAAGTTGTCAAGGCCAGCATGTTGTCATTGCATTGAGAGTGAATATGAACTGAAATACGCTCACCCGGAAACAGGTTTAATCTGACATTGTGACAGAGCTGTGGTCTAGGTTCTTCATTCATTGGCTTATTCGTGACAGCATCACATCCCGTCGGCGCGGAGCTAATTTGTTCGTCAATTCCCCGAAATTGCTTCCGCAAATGGCATCACTGCTTCTGTTGCCCAATCATCTCACATCTCCTTTGTTTTATGTTCCATTACGTCACAGGGAGGGGGGACAAGGCCTGAAGTATAATATGCAATAAACAACATTCAATAAATTAACAACCTGATCCATGTGTATAGCAGGCATGAGGCATAGAAACATAGAAACATGGAGAAGAGGTGCAGGATTAGACCATTCGGCCCTTCGAGCCTGCAGCGCCATTCAATATGATCATGGCTGATGATCCAACTCAGTATTCCGAACCTGCCTTCTCTCCATGATCCCTCTAGCCACAAGGGCCACATCTAACTCCCTCTTAAATATAGCCAATTAACTGGCCTCAACTACCTTCTGTGGCAGAGAATTCCAGAGACTCACAACTCTCTGTGTGAAAAATGTTTTTCTCATCTCGGTCCTAAATGATTTCCCCCGTATCCTTAAACTGTGACCCCTTGTACTGGACTTCCCCAACATCGAGAACAATCTTCCTGCATCTAGCCTGTCCAACCACTTAAGAATTTTGTAAGTTTTTATAAGAACCTCCTCAATCTTCTAAATTCTAGCGAGCACAAACCAAGTCTACCCAGTCTTTCTTCATATGAAAGTCCTGACATCCCAGGAATCAGTCTGGTGAACTTTCGCTGTACTCCCTCTATGGCAAGGATGTATTTCCTCAGAATTGAATACCAAAACTGTACGCAATACTCCAGCTGTTGTCTTACCAAGACCATGTACAACTGCAGTAGGACCTACCTGCTCCTATACTCAAATACTTTTGATATGAATGCTAACATACCATTCGCTTTTTTCACAGACTGCTGCACCTGCATGCCTACTTTCAATGACTGGTGTACCATGACACCCAGGTCTCGCTGCATCTCCCCTTTTCCTAATCGGCCACTATTCAGATAACAGTCTACTTTCCTGTTTTTGCCACCAAAGTGGATAACCTCACATTTATCCACATTATACTGCATCTGCCATGCATTTGTCCGCTCACCCAGTCTACCTAAGTCACCTTGCAGCCTCCTAGCATCCTCCTCACAGCTAACACTGCCCCCCAGCTTTCTTGCCATCTGCAAACTTGGATTTGTTCGCCAATTCCCCGAAGTTTCTTAATTCCGCCTAATATATATATTGTATATTGTATATAATACAATAAGTGCTTAATGCAACCTAGGGCAATTCATAGTTCATCTGTTAGTGTTGTGTAGTTTTCAAGAAGCTAATGTTTCTTTGTCAGAAGCTATTCTTCTTTTCAATTATCTTGATTTTTTAATATTGAAAATCGAGTATTAGTGACTGCAAACATGCTGGCGTTGGGACGGGAGCAGCAATCAACGAGAACGAGCCGATGCTGACAAAGCTGCGCTTACGCGCTGATACCTGACGGGGTTCTCTGATAATTTTTGTACAGGCTCAGCACAATTCTGCGCCTCCGTGGGGTTCAGAGCGCAGTAATAGGTCGCCGAGTCTCGGAGCCGCGTTTGTGACACCGTCAGCGGCACCGTTTTTGATGAACGGTTGAGTTCCGCAGAAAAACGTTCCCCGGCATTGTTCTTCTCGCCGCCTTTGAATGTCGTTCTGAGCAGAAGAAACTCAAGGGATCCGCCGGGATACTGACGGTACCAGATTAGTCCTGGAGTGGTCGTGCTTGTAGCTGTATAATTGCAGCTCAATTTTGTATCATCCCCTTCAATCACTGTAACCGATGCCGGTGTCTGAGAAACGGCGTCGCCTCGACAATACCCTGCAAGAGTTGGGGGATAAATAACAAAACATCACCTAACTCAGCTCATACTTTAGAAAATCCCTCACCCTTATCCTGATATGAGGTACAATCAGGTACAATGGCATCAAATATTCCCCTTCCCTAAAAGTTAAATAAAGATGGGCGGAAAGGCGCTGGGAAAATCCCGAATAAATTTATCTTTAAAGATAATCCCAGCCGTTTCATCGTACTGGATGTCGTTGTTGCTTCTGGTGAGGAAAAAGGGAATCGTAGATCACTCTACCTCTACGATGCTTCTCCGTCGGGGATGCTTTCCAACAATTAACCTGGAAACTCACGTCAAATTTCCGAACATCAATTACTGTGAAACCGCATCTTTTTTCCTAATGTGCTCTTCGTTTTCTGTCCTTATACGGACTCCATTTCTAAAGTCGCCCTGTTGCATACAAGGTATTTGGTTGATTGAATATTATGCCCTACATTATTGGAAACGTCGTGAACTTACCGGTTAAGAGAGCTGCAGCTGTAAGAAGCCAATAAATTGTCAAGGCCAGCATGTTGTAATTGCATTCAGAGTGAATATCAACTGAAATGCGCTCACCCGGAAACAGGTTTAATCTGATATTGTGAAATAGCTGTGGTCTAGGTTCTTCATTCATTGGCTTATTCGTGACAGCGTCACATCCCGTCGGCGCGGAGTTAATTTGTTCGCCAATTCCCCGAAGTTTCTTAATTTCGCCTAATGCATCACTGCTTTTGTTGCCCAATCATCTCACACCTCCTTTGTTTTCTGTTCCATGTCGTCACTGGAGGGGTGATGGCAAGACCTGAAGTATAATATGCAATAAACATAATTCAATAAATTAACAACCTGATCCATGTGCATAACAGGCATGAACCAAAGCAACATAGATACATAGAAACATTGAAAACAGGTGCAGGATGAGGCCATTCGGCCCCTCGAGCCTGCACCGCCATTCAACATGATTATGGCTGATCATCCAACTCATTATCCCGTACCTGCTTTCTCTCCATAGCCCCTGATCCCTCCAGCCACAAGGGCCACTTTTAACTCCCTCTTAAATATAGCAAATGAACTGGCCTTAAATACCTTCTGTGGCAGAGAATTCCAGAGACTCACAACTCTCTGTGAAAACTGTTTTTTCTCATCTCGGTCCTAAAAGATTTCCCCCTTATCCTTAAACTGTGATCCATTGTTCTGGACATTCCCAACATCGGTAACAATCTTCCTGCATCTACCCTGTCGAACCCCTTAAGAATGTTGTAAGTTCAGAGCGCAGTAATACATCGCCGAGTCTCGGAACCGCGTTTGTGACACCGTCAGCAGGCCGTTCCTGTCGAACGCTTGAGTTCCGCAGAAAAACGTTCCCCGGCATTGTTCTTCTCGCCGCCTTTGAATGTCGTTCTGAGCAGAAGAAACTCAAGGGATCCGCCGGGATACTGACGGTACCAGATTAGTCTAATGCTGCTCGTGCTTGTAGTTGTATAGTTTCAGTTCAACTGGGCTTCATCCCCTTCATTTACTGTTTCCACTTCTGGTGTCTGAGAAACGGCGTCGCCTCGACAATGCCCTGCAAAAGCCAGGGGAATAAATTAAATTACATTGTTTTATCCCAATATGTTCATACTGGAGAATGCCCCATATCTTTATACCGATCCGAGGAACAACGGCAGAAAATAACACTATCTACTAAAACCCACATCAAGGTGGCGAACAGAGCTGGGAGTTACTGAATTAAATTGTCTTTAAAGATCATTTAACCGATTTCATTGTTCTCTGCTCGTAATATTTCTGTCTTGGGAGGGGGAAACTATAATCTTTCAGCACTCGGCCGTAGAACATGGGTGTGACTCCATTTCTTAGGTCATCCTATTGCATTCAAACTAGTTGATTGATTAAATATCATGCCCCGTAGTAATATAATATCCAGGCTCGGAAACGCCGTGAACCTACCGGTTAGGAGAGCTGCAGCTGCAAGAAGCGAATAAATGATCACGGCCAGCATGTTGTGATTGCTCTGAGAGTGAATATGAACTGAAATGGTCTCATTGGGAAATATGTTTAATTGATATTGTGAAAAAGCTATGGTCGAGGCTCTCTATTCACTGGTTTATTTTTGACGACGGCACATCCCCTCGGCACAGAGCGAATGTGTTCACCAACCACCCCCCCCCCCCCCCCCGAATTAGCTCACTCGCTGAATTCCGCCAATCACCTCACTGCTTCTCAGTTGCCAATCATCTCAAACCTCCTTTGTTTTTCTGTTTCATGAAGTCACAGGTGAGACAAAGCCTGAAGTATGATAAATAAATAAACAAAATAACAATAAATTAATAACGTAATCCATGTGCATTAAAAAACATGAATTGCTTAAGTGCACCCAAAGAACATTCATAGTTGACAGGTTAGTGTTGTGTAGTGTTTTAAAGCCTGGCATTTGATTGGGAAGAAGCAGTATGTAAATATTGCTCTCATCTCTCTGGCGTTGGGATGGATGCAGCAATCAGCGAAGACGTGCCAATGCTGACAACGTTGTGCTTACGCGCTGATACCCGACGGGGTGCTCTGATAGTTTCAGTACAGACTCAGCCCAATTCTGCGCCTCCGTAAGGGCGCAGAGCTCCGTGAAAAAAAAAAATATTTATTGCGGCGTCTCGAGACAGAACACAGTCAGCGGAACCATTCCTGTCAAAACGGTTGAGCTCCGCTGAAAAAAACGTCTCCACGCAGTTTCTTCTAGGCGGCTTCGAATTTCGTTCTGAGCAGCAGAAACTCAAGGGATCCCCTGGGATACTGATGGTACCAGATTAGTCCAAAATTGCTCGTGATTGCAGCTTTGTATTTGCAATTCAACGGTGCATCAACGCTTCACTCACTGTTATCATTGCTGGTGTCTGAGAAACGGCGTCCCCTCGGCAATGCCGTGCAAGAGTCCGGGGACGAATTCAAACAACAGAACATAACCTTACTGTATCCATACTAGAAAATACCCCCTATCCTAGTACTGATTTGTGGTATAAGGGCATTAATGATACCACTCCCCTAAAGGATAAATAAAAGTGGGGGATAGGCGCTGGCAATTACCGAAATAAATTATCTTTAATGATCATCCAACCCTTTCCATCGCCCTCTACTCGTCACCATTGCGTCCCAGAAAGGAAAGGGGAATCGTAGAGCCTTCGTACGTAGAACACTGGTGTGTTCCAACTGCAGGACTACCCAGCCGGGGCTAGTTTCCAGCTATTAACCTGGAAACACCTCAAATTCCTCCCCCAACAGCACTATTGAGAAACAGCATCTATATTCCTCTTTGTATTTCTCCATTTACTATCCTTCCACTGATCCCTTTCTAAAGTGATTCCATTGCATTCAATGTATTTGAGTGATGAGATATCATGCCCAAAATGTAACAATAATATACTGGCTTGGAAACGTCGCGAACATACCGTTAAGAGAGCTACAGCTGTAAGACGCGAATAAATAGTCAATGACAGCATATTTCAATTGCATTGAGAGTGAACCATGAACTGAAAATCCGAAATAGGTTTTCTTGTCATATTGTGAATGAGCAGTGATCTAGGCTCTTATTCATTGGCGTATTCTTGAAAAAAAATTCCGTCGCATCCTCTCAACGCAAAGTTATTTGTGCTTCAACTCCCAGTATTAACTCCGTTTTCTTAATTCCCCAATCACGTCACTGTTTCTTTGTCGCCCATCATATCAAATCTTCATTGTGTTCTGTTCCATTACGTAGCAGGAGGGGCAAGGTCGACAGTAAATGAAGTGGACAGTTTGTCGATGTCTCTTTTCCAATCTCCACTGTAAAATACCACAGAAGCGGTGAACGCATGCGAATCTAAAACTTGAGATCTAGATAGGGCTCTTAAATATAGCGGAGTCAGGAGATATGGGGAGAAGGCTGGAATGGGGTACCGATTGGGGATGATCAGCCATGATCACAGTGAATGCCGGTGCTGGCACGAAGGGCCGAATGTCCTACTCCTGCACCTATTATCTATTGTCTATTGTCTATTGAGGCATGCAGACTTTTTTTGATAAGACATTAAGAACAGCCATAATGATCAGTGAGGAACACGGGTAACACACTGCGCCTGGTGTGGTAACGAACGGAGATCAACAGAACGATTTCAATATGTTCACACTTGAGACATGATTCAGCAGTGTAAATGTGTTGGGTTGCAACTCAGCGCACAATAATTAGAACATAGAACAGTGCAACAGACTCATCCGCCCACAATGTCCGTGCCGAACATGATGTCCGGTTAAAGTGATTATCTCTGCTGGCATCTCATGAATATGCTTCCATTCCCCGGATATCGTGTGACTATCTAAAGACCGCTATTACTTTCAACGGATCAAAGTTAACCACACCGAGTCGTGTGGATGGGAAATTGTTGATTTTCATCTAATTCCTAGACCGATAAATGCACTCGATACAGCACGTGTGGGGACACTGTTTGGCGTAATTTTGCCGAGGAGATGGCGTGTTTCACGTGGAAAACGATTGGAATATTGTGGACGGTGTGGATCGCTCCAGAAGTTCGCGATCGTGGTTGCATCAGACACACTGCAGATTTATCACGCAACCGCGCCATCTGGTGGCCATGCGAAAGAGGTCCACCGTACGGTTTTTGTTTGGACCCTCTATTTCTCTGCAACAGTGTGGGCGCCATGGAGCAGTAATATGTCGCAGGCAGCGTTCGAAAGGTGTATCCCTGGAGATATTTAACGGGAATGTCACACTCTCCTCGTGTAAAACAGCAGAGAATCTTTGGAAATATCTGGAGCTGGTTGGGCTAACCCATCGCGGAATCCCTTCAGCACGTATCTCGGTGCATGGCCGCGATACTGGATGTACCAGAAGAAGGTGTTAGAAGAGAACTTTGTGGAGTAGTTGCAGTTTAACGTTACGTCCAGCCCTTCCCTCGGCTCTCAGCGCAGCCAGACTTTGGGGGACAAAACTGGACTCCTCGCCGACTCCTGTAACAATGATTATGACATGCATTCACTCTGGGAAAGAATCTGACTCCCTTGACGGTCCCCCCCCCCCCCCCACAAACACCATTTAAACGCCAACTCACCTGCCCGAACGAGATATAATATCAGGAATGGAGGAATAGGGGAAACATAACTCCTACATTGGGACACAACGCGCTGAAGGAATGGAGCGGCTTAGTTTGTTTCCGTCGTGTGTTCCGTGCGAATGAAACGTTCAACAGCGTTTCATCATTTTATGCGGAAGGGGGCTTCTATTTAGTTACTGGTTTGATTAGCCAATTTCCCATACCGAGGGATACGTTTGCACTTTTTGAAAACGCGCCTGTGTTTCTAACGTCCGATATTTCTGTTTCCTGTTATTCTCCTTCTCTATCTCTCTCTCTCTCTCTCTCTCTCTTCTCTCGCACTTCTCTCTCTCTCTCTTTCTTCTCTGTATCTCTCTCTCTCTATTTCTCTCTCGTTCTCTCTCTCTCTCATTATCTCGTTCTACCGGAAGATCCGAGAGAAATCTGGCACCTGAATTTCTTTCAAAAACATAAAGCTCATTAACTATACACTCAAGAACATTTCATGGAGGGGAAATCACCCTCGGTATTACGCGGCCTGTCTGGCGTGCGGTGTATTGCCGGTTGCTGTGATACACGGCATCGCAAAGTGGAGGCACCGCACCGCAAAATAATTAGAACATAGAACATAATCACTTCTCACCCGCATCTCATCAATATCCTTCCATTCAAGCTTATCTTGTGACTGTCGATAGACCGTCGTTAACCTTCAGTGGATCAAACTTCACCCCCAGAAGCTAACCGATGCAAATTGATAGAGAAAATGCTGCACCATCCAATACGTCAGCCGATAAATGCACACATATATGCAATCGAGAAGAAAGCAGGATGATGAGAGTGTTTGGAATTGATGTTGCCGAGGATACGATGCGTTTCCCAGGAAAAGGTGGGGATATTGCAGATTATGCGAATCGTTATGGGGTCGAACGCTCCTGCATCAGATGTACTATGGATATATCGTACAGCAGCGCCTGTGGTGAGTGTTCGCTGGATACACGCGGGTGGTTTTTTTTGTTCGAACCCCACATCGCACTGCAACAGTGTGGGCGCCATGGGTCGCAGTAATATGTCGTCGAGTCCGAAAGCTTTATCGCATGCTGCGATATTTAAGGGAATGTCTTGCTGCCTTTGTGTAAGACAGCAGAAAATCTGTCCGATAAATCTGGACGTCGCGGGCTTGCCCCTCACTGAATCCTTTCAAGCACATATCTCGGCGCCTGGCCGGGATATTGATGTACCAAAAAGAGAGAGCTTCACCACCGTATGCGGTGTAGCAGTGCATTTAGCGTTGCGCTCTGCCCTTCCTAGACCCTCAGCGCAGCCGGACTCTGGGACACTGACTCTTCACCGACTCCTGTACAGACTAAATACGATCGTGTGATACTCTTGAAAGGATGGGCTCTGTTGACGGACACTAACAGTGTAAACGCCAACTCACCTGGCCGCACGAGAATAATGATCAGGAAGGAGCAAATGGAGAACATGACTCCTGATTTGGAAAGCAAACGCTGAAAGAATGGAGCGGCATTATTCTTCCATCGTTGTTCTGTTGAATGAAACGGTTTGAAACACTTTAACCCACAAGGGGGCGTTTCCCTCAGTTACTGTTGTTGATTGGACAATTCTCCACACCGGATACCGCTGTTGTTTTCAAAGACCGTAAACCATTCTTGCCTCTTCTCATTTTCTTTCTCCCGTCCATCTTTCCTTATCTCTCTCTCCCCCACTTTCTCCAACGCAACACACACACACACCTCTCTTTCTCTCTCTCTTCTCTCAAACTATCTCTCTCTCTCTATCTCTCTCTCAAACTCGCTCTCTCTCTATCGCAATCTCGCTCTCTATTCTCGCTCTCGGCTCCTCACACGCACACATTGGCTCTCACGTTGGCTCGCGCCCACCCATCCTAGCTATCTTCTACCAATCTAATCAAATCACGTCTAAAACGATCTATCTCTCTTCACTTTTCTTTTTATTTCTTTATCTTTTCTTATCTTTATCTTTTTTCTTATCTATCTTTCTATCTATCTATCTATCCATCTTTATCATCTATTCTATCTACTATCTATCTATCTATCTATCTATCTATCTATCTATCTATCTATCTATCTATCTATCTATCTATCTATCTATCTATCTATCTATCTATATATCTATCAATCTATCTTTCATCTATCTATGGATCAAATCTGTATATCTATCTATCTATCTATCTATCATCTATCTATCAATCTATCTATCTACTATCTATCTATCTATCTATTCTATCTATCTATCTATCTATTCTATCTTTCTTATCTATCTATGTCCTATCTATCTATTATGTACTATTTATATATCTATCTATCTATCTATCCTATCTATCTATCTATCTATCATCTATCTATCTACTATCTATCTATCTATCTATCTATCTATCTACTATCTATCTGTCTATCTATCTATCTATCTATCTATATATTATATATATATATCTGTCTATCAATCTATCTATCTATCTATCTATTATCCTATCTAACACTCTATCTATCTATCTACTATCTATCTATCTATCTAATCTATCTATCTATCTATCTATCTATCTATCTATCTATCTATCTATCTATTCTATATATCATCTATCTATCTATCTATCTATCTAGTCTATCTGTCTATCTTCCCCACTCCCTTCTTTCCTTCCCCCTATTCTCGCGTTCATCGTCGCCGGAAAGGTCCATGAGAAATTCTGCGCATTTGTTTTTCCAAAGCTTTTGACCTTAGTCACGTACTCAGTGAATGAACGTTTCGGTGAATGAAGGTTGCCCTCGCACTATCCGCCTGCCTGACGGCGCAATCTGTTTGCCTCTGGGCTGGGATACACGGGGATACATCGCGCCAAAGCCACAATAATTTAAAAGATTGGAACTATACAACGCAGGGATTGGCTTTCGGCCTAACAAAGTCCGAGCCTACCAAGATGCCAGGTTTATAACCAATCACATTCCCTGCATCGCATCCAATATCCCGTCATCACTTGCATAATCCTGTGACCTATCTATGGATTCAAATAATCCAATTGATCCTCAGAGGCGTCCCTCGAGAAAATGAGGGAAATGTGTTCGGTCTAATATATCTGCGAAAAAAGAAGTGTACTCATCGAATCATGAGATTCATAGAGACTTACAATGTGGAAACAGGCTCTTCGGCACTACCTGCCCACACCGGCAAACGTGTCACATCTTCCACACGTCCCATCTGCCTGCAAATGGCATATATACGTCAAAACCTGCCCTGCCCACGTCTGTCCACCCTCCCGTCAGGCGAGGGTGGGAAAAAACTGTTTGGTCATGCGTTCAGCAAAATAATGGTCCGTTTCACATCGAAAAACTTGGGAATATTGTGTATGATTTGGAACGTAATTGATTTGTGTAACGTGGCCGTATCGGGGTGCACACCCGCAGATTTCTCACACAACAGCGCCCTCTAACTCCGCTCGCTTGGTGTCCTCGGGAAGGTTTTTTGTTTAACTCTTCTATCTCCTCTCTGCAACAGTGTGGGCCACATGGCACAGTAATATGTCACGGAGTCCGAAAGGTGTGCCCTGAGGATGTTTAATGGGAAGGTCTTACTTCCTCTTGTAGAACGCGGGAAAGTCTGTCTGGGGCCCCCCTCTGGAGACGGAAGGGCTACCCATCCGGAATATGCCTTCAGCACATATTCCGGCGCTTCTCCCTGGAATTACTGGATATCCAAGAAGAGAGTGTCTGTAAGCATCCGTTGTTGAGTATGCTGCAGCTTACCGTTACGTCCTGCCCTTCCTCAGCCCTCAGCGCAGCCGGGCTCTGCACACTTTCCTTCACAGATGCCTGTAACAAGACAACGAGCGGTTGTCATTTTTTCGGAGAAAAGGATTTGACCTTTCTGATGGATATTAACCATGATAAATACCCACTCAACACCTGCCCGCACGAGCATAATTATCAGGAAGGAGCACAAAGTCGAACATTACTCCTGATTTGATAACCGTATTCTGAGAGAATAGAACCCGCTCACAATAACTTTCCTTGGTGTTGTGAGTGTCCAATGAAGCGCCCTAAAAAACTTTTTACCAAGGGAAGCATCTGATGTTGTGCAGAAGAATGGCGTTTCTATCGTTTCAGGACTGGCGATTGGCTACTTTCTCATAACTCGGCATTACGTAAAAAAAGCGCCTCCCGTTTTGTTAACTTTCCCTCTCTCTAGTTCTCTTCAGCCTCTCTCTCTGTAGCTCCTCACTCCCTCTCTCTCTGGCTTGTCTGTCTTTCTCTCACCATTTCTCTCTCTCTCTCTCTCTCTCACTCTCTTCCTATCTCTCTCTTTCTCTACTTCTATCTCTCGCCTCTCTGGTCGCTCCTCTGTCTCACTCTCTCTGTCTCTCTGTCTCTCTCTCTCGTCTCTGTCTGCCTGTCTTCTCTCCTCTCTCTCTAACAATCTATCTAACTCTGTCCTCTCTATGATCCGTCTCCTCTCTCTCTTCTCTCTGTCCTCTTCTCTCCTCGCTCACTCATGCACTCGGCCCCCACCCTTCCCACTTAAAAAAACACCTGACCTTTTCGCCTCCACTTTCTTTTTCCCTTTCCTGGGCTCTCTGATTTACCGCCGCTGTCTCTCGCCCTAATTTAGCTTTCCTTCCACAATCTAAACATACCGTCTCTCGATTTAGCTCTCTTTCTCTTGGGGACACCAATAACTCAATTGGTTATTAGAT
>JAVHYY010000911.1:0-56333 GCA_035221665.1 Okamejei kenojei | reverse complement strand
CAATAATATTAGGTATAAAAAGATAAATTAACAGAGGTTAGTTAGTAGAGTTTTATCGTGACTAGAGATGAACATAAGTATTAACAGAGTAATAGTTTGTCTCAAGGTAGAGTTGTATTAGTTAAGCTCTAGTTACGAGCCTCACATAGCTCTTTGGCAGCTCTTTCCATACACTCTACAGCCTTTGCGTTGAAAAAGTTACCGCTCAGTTTATTATTCAATCTTTCCCTCCCTTCGCGTTAAACCTATGTCCTATGGTTCTCGATTCCCCTATCTCTCCTGGGGCAGAGACACTGTGCGAGACCCGATCTACTTCATCTCATGATTCTATTCACTCTATAACATCACCCCTCATCCTTCTGCGTCCAATGAAATAGGTCCTATCTTGCTAACCTCTCCCATAGCTTGGCGAAACATCCCCCCTCCCCGTTCCAGCCCACCCAAGCTCCAACCTCATTCGTTCCCCGCCCTGTACGTCGATTTTACCTCTACATAAGGCGTTGGCTATTTCCATATCGCTCCACATGATGCTAGTGCACAACTGCTGAGTTTTCTCCAGGCCTTTTTGTCTACCTTCTCGAGAACCGAGGTCTGGCGAAGAAAATAGGCAACGCTTCCGGGCGGAATCCCTTCTTCAGACTGATTGATGTAGGGTGGGGTGGGGGTTTGGGAGAAGAAAGGAAGGAGGAGGAGCAGAGGGCTGAGGGAGAGCTGAGAAGGGGAGGGAGACAGCATTGACTGATTTTGTTTGGGGGGGTGGTGGGGGGGAGGGGGATGGAGGCATTTTACAGCATCTGCCAGTTCCTTATCTTAACACCTCTAAAATGTGTCCTCTACCACGTCTTATACAAAACTGCGATACTGAATGCTCTGATTGATGAAGGCCAATGTGCCAAAAGCCTTGTTGACCATGTTATATACGTGATGCCAGTTTCAATGTCTATGTACCTGTACTACTCGATCCCTCTGCTCTACATACTCCCGCGAGCCGTTCTGTTACTGTGTTGTTCTGCCTAGTTTCTGCCCCGAATTGCACACTGACATTTCTCTCTAATGAAATTCTCATATATCAATTCCTCAACTAGACGATCAAGTTCCAGCTGCATTTTTTTTTTTGTTTTCTTTTGGGGGGGATGGACAATCGTTTCTCCCCAATCACCCACTCTTATGTCATCTACAAGCTTGCTATCCATGCCCAGTACAATCTCATCCAAATCTTTGATGTAGATAACAGCTATCAGCCCAGCACCGAAAGCCGAGGCACATCTAGACACAGGCCTCCAGTCCGTAAATCAACCTTCCACCGTCACCCTCTGCTTCCTTCCAATAACCAATGTTTTATTCATTCAGCTATCTCTCCTCGAATCTCATGTGATCCAACCTTTCAGAGTAGCCTACCACGTGGGACCTTGCCAAATGCTATGCTAAAATAGAAACATAAAAAATGGGTGCAGGCTTAGGCCATTCGGGCCTTCGAGCCAGCACCACCATTCAATAGGATCATGAATGATCAGCCACAATCAGTAACCCATTAGTGCTTTCTCGCCATATCCCTTGATTCAGTTAGCCCTAAGAGCGATATCTAACTCCCTCTTGAATGTATTCAGTGAATTGGCCTCCATGGCCTTCTCTGGCAGAGATTTCCACAGATTCTCAGCGTTCTGGGTGAAAAAGATTTTTCCTCATCTCAGTTCTAATTGGCAGACCCCTTATTCTTAAACTGTGACCCCCTGATTCTTAAACTGGGACACCCCAAGATCAGGAACATTTTCCTGCATCTAGGCTGTCCAATCCCTTAAGAACTGTATATGTTTCCATAAGATCACATTTTCATCCTTGTTAAATTTCCAGTGTAATATGTCCAGTCGATCCAATCTTCCACCATACGCACCCTGTATGTCAGTACCGCCACCTCTGGAATTAACCTGGTGAAAGTAGCTGCACCCTACAAATCCATGTAGTCATCAGCTCTGCGATCATCGACCTTTTTGCTCACATCTTTAAAAAACAATGAGATTTGTGAGACAAGACAACCCACGTTCAAAACCATGTTGATGACCCCCTAAATACATGTATATCCTATCCCTCAGAATACTCTCTAGTAACTTTCCAACCACCTTCTTGAATAGAAGCTCAACATTTGCCACTCTCCTCTTATGGCACCTCATCAATATTTAATTTTCTTTCTGTCTCTGTGTGTCTGTCTCTGTGTGTCTGTCTCTGTGTGTCTGTCTCTGTGTGTCTGTCTCTGTGTGTCTGTCTCTGTGTTGCTTTGTGTCTGTCTCTGTGTGTGTCTGTCTCTGTGTGTGTCTGTCTCTGTGTGTGTCCGTCTGTCTCTGTGTGTCTGTCTGTATTGTGTGTCTGTCTGTCTCTGTGTGTCTGTCTGTCTCTGTGTGTCTGTCTGTCTCTGTGTGCCTGTCTCTGTGTGCCTGTCTCACGTGTATGTCACATCCCATTTTCTTTCAGAGGAGAACATTTTTGGCTTTGATTCATGGGTCCGCAAACCAGGACCTCAAACGCACGATTTTTTCCAATATTGATAGAGATTTACGCTTTCATCATTCAATGATGCACTCCTCATTAATTTACACATTTTTGTGTCACAATGCCCAATGCTCCAAGATGTCCAATCGGAATGGATTCATTACAGTATAGGCTTTGCCCCAGCCCTCCCCCCCCCCCCCCGCCAGCCTTGTGTCGAAGTGTCGTGATCATGTGTGTGGGAATAGAGGAAAGAGGAGTTCTCTTTGGAAAAAGTGGGTGAAAGATGGCAGATGGAGACACAAAACCAATGCTGATAAGTTGAAGTGCTACATCTTGGCAGGGACAAATCACGATAGGAAGTACATGGTATATGATAGGGAATTGGGAATGCTGTGGAACATGAGAGATTGGGATTAACTGTGCATAGTTCCCTGAAGGTGGAATCGCATGTAGATAGGGTGGTGAAGAAAGCCTTTGGGTGTGCTGTGGCCTTTATAAATCAGAGGGCAATGAATATAGGAAAGTAGGATAAGTAATGTTAAAATTGTACAAGCATTGGTAAGACCAATTCTGGGAGTAGGGTGTACAATTATGGTCGCCCTAATTATAGGAGGATGTCACAAAATAGAGAGAGTACAGAGGGAGATTTACTAGAATGTTGCCTGGTTCCAGCAACTTTGTTACAGAGAAAGGTTTGAACAAGTTAGGTCTTTATTCCTTTGGAGGCAGAAGGTTAAGGGGGGACTTGATTGAGGTCTTTAAAATGATGGAACGGGATAGACTGAGTTTGACGTGGATAAGCTTTTCCCATTGAGTGTAGGGAAGATGTCAATCATGAGGACCATGTCATGAGAATTATGGGGACAGAAGTTTAGGGGTAAAGTGAGGGGAACTTCTTTACTCAGAGGATGGTGGCTGTGGGAATAGCCTTCAGCAGAAGTGGTGGAGGCAGGATCGATTTTAACATTTAAAAGTAAAGTGGATAGGTATATGGACGGGAAGGGAATGGAGGGGTATGGTCTGAGTGCAGGTAGATGGGACTAGGGGAAAACAAATGGTCGGCACGGACTGGAAGGGCCGAGAGGGCCTGTTTCCGTGCTGTAATTGTTATTATGGGTTGATATCGGGTTTAAAATTTTAAACAGAATATCAGAGTCCAGAATCAGATTCTGTGAAGAAATGAGCCTTTGACTCATTTACCACCTGTCAATTTATTTACACTAATCCCATTTCTGAGCACTTGGCCTGTCGTCTACTATCCATTTACAGTTCGAATGAACATCCAGGGGCTCCTACAATGTTGTGACAGGGGGTGTACCTGCCTCCAAACACACCCCAGACAGTGTGTCCCTGGATGCAGCTTCACTTGCTGAAAGATTCTTCCAGAAAGATCATCCTCTAAAACCTCATGGGTCCCCGCATTAAATTTAATTGAATTGTATTTATTTGTCATCAGACCTTTCGTCTGAACGAACTTTCGTTTCCCCGCAGTCATGTATTTAATAAAAAAATGACCAGAAACACACAATAAAGCAACAAAGTTAACATCTACAACAGTGAGTTCATCAAACACCTCATCACTGTGATGGTAAGGCAATGTCTTGTCTCTTCCTCTTCGTTCTCCCTCTGCGCGAGGCCGATCCAGGCCTCGGATGTTGTGACCCCACCGGCCGAGTGGCGATAGTTTGTAAGTCAGTCCCGCGGTTCAACGAGCTCCGCAAACGGGCCGGTTCAAACTCTGGCCCCTACTTGTTAACCACCTCCTGAGGTGGAGTAAACTATTTTTACCATTGCCCCTATTTTTCTCACAGTATTCTGTACCTCATTCAGATCCCACTGCTAGTCCACCCCAGCTTCAGGAAGGCGACTCTAAAATCACTCCAATTAAATCACTGACAATTGCAATTTTCATTTCTGAGCAATATCCTGGTGTATCTCCTCGCATCTTCAAGTGCAAAGGATCCTTTCCCACAGTATGGAGATCAGAATTGTGCACACTCTCCAACTTCAGGCTTAATTAGCTCCCTATAAATAACTTGTAATTCAAGGCCTTCCTGCACTTTGCATTCTATGCTGCAACTAGATGACAAGAAATGCTAAATGTTGTATTAGTGTGCTGCTGACTTTAGGGGATCTTTGGATTGTGTGGGTGTTTCTCAGTGGTCTCGCTAGTCCTGACATTCATGGTGAATTCTCCTGTTTGTATTTATCCCCTCCCGTCCAACTGCATCAAACATGCACTTATGATGAAATTGAAATGTTAATCTCACTATTCTCCACAATACTGGTTCAATATCCAGTGTCGGGGTGGCAATGCATAATCAAAGTGACACAAATTTGGCAGTTTAGTGAAAGACAAATCGGTAATACTTGGAGTGAAATTATCAGATATAGATTTATCAATGTAACAAGAACTACATTTTATATTGGTATCTGATGATAACATATGCACCAGAATCCAAAGGCCATCTTCGTCCTACATCTTATCAAATTTTGTGACAACCTCTCAGAGGCTAGGGATGTATATCTTGTTCTCCCAATTTACTTTGTTGCGGCCTTGCCTGCCTCTATATTTTGCTATGCCACTCTGTCGTTTGAGCCTAAACAAGAGGCCACGTCGACAACGCATTGTAGTTGGAGACTCCATGGAGAGTACGAAACCCAGGACGTGGATTCGAGGATGGTGGTGCTGCCTTCCTGGTGCCAGGATCCAGGATGTCACGGACAGAGTGCAGAAAAACACTCAAGGGTGGGGAAGGTGAACAGCGGAAGTGGTATTGCATGGCGGCATCAAAACGAATATGTCGGTCACAGAAAGGTATAATGAATATTCTACAGCGTGACTTTAGAGACTTGGAAAAATGCTGAAAGCAGGACCTCCGCAGGTTGTTATCTTCCGGTTTAGCTTCGTTCCTGTGTTGGCGATAGCGAGGAACTAGAGAGGATAGGGCCCTGAATATGTGGCTGAGGAACTGGGTCGGGAGTTTAGATGCTTAGATGCACTGGGAATCTGTTGTTGAGTTAAAAGGGAGCTTGTTTCAAAAGGGAGAATTGCATCTTAACAGGTGGGGGACCGGCATTCTGGCAGGCAGGGGTTTGCCACTGTGGTTTTAATTGTGAATAACGGGGGGGGAGGTATCAAATGGTGATAGTCGAGGATGGAGGTTTAAAGGGAAATCGATGTAAAGAGATGGTTAATACCAGAATTAACGATAAGAGCTCACAAGGGATAGGAGAGTATGGCCAAGTGTATAGGGATCAGATTGTTGAAAGGTGAGATGCGTTTAGAATTGAAAAGTATTGTTATGAATTGCGCGAAAGTTAAGAAGTAAAGTAGATGAGCTGAGGCTCAGTTAGTGCTTGTAGATATGACATTGTGGGCGACTACGAGACGTGGGCTGCGGAGGATTTGGGTCCTGGGAACTTAATATTCAGGGTTAAACATCTATAGAAAGGACAGGGAGGTGGTGCAGAGGAGGGGGGTTAGCTCTGCTGGTTGAGGAAGGAAATTCAGTCCCTTGCGAGGGAAAGGAAAACTTAGTGACTCTTACTCGTCAGTCCCCATTGATTGTAGGTGAGGAAATTGTAAAGGCAAGAAAGACACTATTGGTGTTATTTACAGAACCCCAAATAGTAGCAAGGATGTTGGGTGTAAGTTTGCAGCAGGAGTAGTAAAAAACTGGCGTGCAACAAAGGTAATGCCACAGTGGTGATGGGGGAATTTCAATATGCAGGTCGTACTGGGACAATCAGAGGTGGTTTAGGACCACAGAAAGAGAGTAGTAGAATGCCTCCGAGAGGGAATTCTTGGAGCAGCTTGTAATGGAGGGGGCCGACCAGAGAAAAGGCAATTCTGGATTAGTGTTGTCCTATGAACCATGTATGATATGAGATCTCGAGTAAAGGAACCGCTTGAGGTTAGTGATCATAATTTGATTAGTTTTAATTTGCATTTGAGAAGGAGAAACGTTAAAATCGGAAGTGGCAGTGATGCAGTTGAACAAAGGGGGATATGAGGCTTAAGAGGGGGGAGGCTGGCCAAAGACTGGACGGGATCAGAGCAGGAATGACAGAGAACAGTAATGGAGGGAATTTATGGGCTTAATCGAAGACGCAGAAGGAGAAAGATTCTCAAGGGGGAAGTAGGAGCAACCGTGGATGACTAGAGAAATTAGGGATAGAATAAAACTAAAAGAAAAAGATAGTTATTACAGTACAAAGAGGAAGCTGGAAGCAAGAGGATTGGAAACTTTCATTAGGACAAACAGAGGAAACAAAAACGGGCCAGTACAGGCTGAAAGATGAAATATCGAGGGGAAAGCTGGCCAGGATATAAAGAAGGAAGACAGTAAAAGTTTTTTTTGTTATGTTAAGGGAAAAGGAGTAGCAAAGTCCAAATGTGGGTCCGAGGCAGACATTGGTGAGAAATTGTTATGGGCAAACAAGGAGAAATGGCAAAAAGTGTTGAATAGGTACTTCGGATCTGTCTTCATAGGAGACACAAACAATTCTCCCAGATGTAATGGAGGACAGAGGATCTAGGGAGTTGAGGAACTGAAATAATTTTCATTAGGTGAGGTATGTATTGAGGTAGGCTAATGGGATGAAGATGATAAAATCCCCTGGGCCTCATGGTCTGCATCCCAGGGTCCTCAGGGAGGTGGCTCTAAGAAATAGTGGAGCATGTGGTGATCATTATCAATGTTCAATAGATTCGGATCAGTTCCTGTGGATTGGAGGATAGCTAATGTTATCCCATGTTCCAGTAAGGAGCGAAGGAGAAAAAACGGAATTACAGACAGTTAAGCCTGACTTCGCCTGTGGTGGGAAAGATGCGTGGTCCACTTATTAAAGAGGGTAATAATGGTCGCGCATTTGAATAGCAGTAAAAGGATTAGTCCAAGACAACATGGATTTATGAAAGGAAATCATGCTTGACTAACCTTCTGGAATTTTTGAGGATGTGCCAAGTAAAATGGATGAAGGGGTGCAGTGGATGTAGTGTATCTAGATTTCTGTAAAAAGCCTTTTGATAAGGATCCCGCACGGGAGAATGGTGATAAAATTAGAGCACATGGTATTGGGGATAGGGTGTTGACACATGGATAGAAAATTGGTTGACAGACCGGAAGCAAAGAGTAGGAAGCGAAGGGTCCTTTCAGATAGCAGGGCAAGGCTCGGGTGTTGGGGCCGAATCTGTTTACATATATATTAATGATTTGACGAGGAACATCACTATCAGGAGCTACATATTAGTTTGGCGGGATGACACAAGCTGGGTTGGCTGTGGAACTGTTGAAGAGGATTGTAACGAGTAGACAGGTGTGACCATGGACACTAGTTGGTGAGTTGGGTGATGCGTGGCAGTTGCAAAGTAGTATAAGTGATAAATGTGAGATTAATCCACTGCGTGGCGGCAAAACACGGGGGGCCAGCAGATTATTATATCCATGGTTTTGGGCTTCTGGCTTTGCTTTTTTCCTTGTTGCCAGCAGGGGCAACCTCAGGCAGCTTTTTAGATTCGCTAAATTCCAGTTTGGTGTGGTCATTTAGATGGTCATTGCTGCGCATGAATGCTTCATGATTGTATAAAGTGCCTCGGTCGAAAGAGCATAGTATACCAGTCGGAATTATGCTTAATGAAGCAATTCACTCTTATCATTTCTGCTTCAATATAAAAGTCACAAACTAAACATATTATTCCCAATCCAAGACATGATATATAAGACAATGACATGCAGCAAAATGATTATAAGTAGCTCAATTCTTTTTTAACGTTGCAATAAATGCACTTTCTATTATTTTTCACTTTCCCCTTCAATACAGATAATTGTGTTGGATTAATTCAGATATGATCAACCTCGGTGAGACCAAGCGCAGGCTTGGCGGGATCGGCTTCAGCCACACGACCATACATCAGTTCACAATAGAACCAACTCTCAGATCTCCCGGGGAGCTCAAGCCTACTGATTAATACCCCATCACATCCCAGAGTGTCTCGTAAGCCGAACCTTTCTGGTCCTGGGCCTCCTCTCTCCCTGGCCACAGAGGAATAGGGCCTACGAAAATTGGAAGGACAGCACCTCATATTTTTCGCTTGGGTAGTTTTCCCCCCAGCAGTATGACCATTGGCTTTCTCAAATTTAGGTAGTCCTTGCTTTGTCCCTCATTCCCCTTCCTATTCCCAGCTCTCCAACAGCCTACTGTTTCCACCTCATACTTTACTTTTTCCCGACCCTCCACTCCCGACGTCAGTATGGGAGCAAAGATCTATAGCGGAAGAAAGAGATGGACCATACTGACCACGAAAAAACGCGTAGTCGGACATGGGCAGATTTCATGGGTAATTACAGGACCTTTTCAGGCAACCAGCCTCCGCCATTCTGCTCCGCCGAAAGTTAGGATCTGTACTTCGTCTCCTTCTTCGAGGTTGGGGCAAAAAGATCTATACTGCTTCCTCCGCGGTTGCTGCTACTGTCATGGCCGCTGCTTCTTCACTCGCTCTCCGTTCCGCCGCTTCGCTGCGAAAGGCTCAGTTTTGTGGGTTTTTTCAGGCCAAAGAATTTCTAAATACCTATTATTTAAAGGTGAGGATAGAGGGCGAGGCGGCAGGACGAGACCACCACTGTGGTCTGTCAAGATCGGGTGGTGTGGACGCGGTAGCTCCTTCACAGTAGCGGATCGGGCTTGGCTTTGGTGTGAGGTGTCGGGCGCTCCTTCACTCGTGTCGTTTGTGTGCTGAGCGGTGCAGGCACGCTCAGTGGGCTGTGTCGTAACAGGTGGGCTAAGACAGGATTTATTGAATCTAGCCGTCTCTCTCTCTGCTCTGTCTCTCTCACTTCTCACTCTCACACTTCACTCACTCACTCACACTCACACTCACACACCCCCACCCCCCCCCCCCCCCCCGGTCGGTGTAGTTCCGGTTACTGATGTGACGTAAAAAATGACCATGGTTTCCGCTCCGTTGCGTACAACATGTCAGCACATTCACATTTTGCAGGAGTGCGGCCGATCTTGCTTCCGCTATTGGATCTTTGCTTTGAAGAAGGGTCTTGACCGGAAAACGTTCGCCTATTTCCTTTGCTCCTTTAGTTGTCTGCCTCACCCGCTGAGTTTCTACTCAGCATTTTTTGTTGTACTACCCATTCACACATGTTTGTTATCCCATTTCCTACCCACTCCCTAATCACATTAGGGGCAATTTTTACAGAGGACATGTTAACCTCGACTCATAGCATGGGATGTGGGAGGAAACCCACACACTGGCAGGAGAATGTGTAAAATTCAACCAGTCGGTGCCGTAGGAACAGGATCGAAAACACAGATCTCTGGGTGTGATGGCAAGCAAGTACCACCAGCTGTGTGCCACTATATTTATTGTTCCAACACAAAATTAATTTTATGTGATAACGAAAATGGTAGATGTTTGATTTCTTAGCAAAAGGATTTGAGTATAGGAGCAGAGGAGGTTCTACTTCAGTTGTACGGGGTTTTTGGGGTGGAACAAGGTGTTGCAAGCGGATGAGGAGTCCGTGCCGGCGAGAGATTAGAGCGGAGACCCGGCGGCCCGAAGGCGGAGAAATTACAGAGAGAGAGATGGAGAGGATGGGACTGCTCAGGATTTGCTGCTCAAGCCGGCCCAAAAATGGGACGGCTGTTAGGTTGCTCTGGCATCGGGCACCTCTAATTTCGAGCCCTGTGGGGTATAGGTTAGGTAAATGGGGAGGTAGAGACCTGGGTGTCCTTGTACACGGTCTCTAGAAGGTCCTGAGCAGTCACTGCTGTTCAGCAGGAGAGTGTAGAAAGCTTAATGGATGTTGGCTCTTCAGTAACAAGAGGATTTCAGTATAGGAATAGAGAGAGTATTCTGCTGTGGTTAGGGTCTCTGGTGAGTCCACTCTCGGAATATTGTGTACAGTTTTGAGTCTCCTAATGTGATAAGGACTTCTTGTGATTGAGGCATGCAGCGTAGGTTCACGAGATTGATCCCTGGGATTGGCGGGACTGTATTGAGGAAAGATTGAAAAAACTAGGCTTGTATTCGTGGAGTTTTAGATGGATGAGGGGTTACTGTATTAGAAACTATAGAATAATAAAAGGAACTGGACAAGCTAGATGCAGGAAAAAATGTTTCCAGTTGTTGGGCGAATCCAGAACAGGGGCCACAGTCTTAGAAAATAAGGGAGGTCATTTAAGACTGAGGTGAGAAAAAAACTTTTTCAACCCAGAGAGTTGTGAATTTAAGGAATTCTCTGCCACAGAGGGCAGTTGGAGGCATAATCACTGGATGTGAGATTTAAAGTGTTTGATAGAGCTCTAGGGGTAGTTTAGCGTCGAGGGAATATGGTTGGAGAAGGCTAAGACACCGGGTTATTGATAGGTTTAGGGGTACGATCAGCATGATACAGGGCATGACAGTGCTGGCTCAAGGAGCGAATGGCCTTTCCTGCACCTATTTTCTATATTTTCTTGCCGCAATTTAGGGTTGTACTAAGAAGATACGCCAAAAGATGGTGTCCGCCATCTGGCTCATTCCACACCCTCTCTTCCTATCCAGCAGAAGGTACAAAAGTTTGAAGTCTGTGGCGCTCACAGACTCTATCGTTCTTCCCCTCTGGTTGTCAGGGTTTCTGGAACGACCTCCCATAAGCTAGGATACTCTATTCACTTCTGCTCCATCAAGGGCATTGCACTTTGTCTTTAAGAATTTGATGCGCTGCAATGCTGCAAACTACATTCTGCACTCTATCTCCACCTTTGCTCCATCTGTTCTTGAGTTTTAACTGATTGTATCTCTGTGTGGTATATCTGATCTGTTTGGATTACATGCAAAACCCAATCTTTTCACAGTACTTTGGTACATGTGACGTTAATGCACGTACAGTTAAAATGAATGCACGACTGAGGAGTTGGTGCAAGGGTCGGAGATTCAGATATTTGGATCTTTTTCAGGAGATAGAGGGACATGAACTGGAAGGAGCTAACATCTGTCGTGGACAGTTTTGAAAGTGCTGCAAAGGAGGGTTTAAACTGATTGGCTGGGGGACAGAATCCAAAGTAGTTTTCAGACAGTTCAAACTGAGATGTCGGTGGACGAGCACTTTGTGACCAATGACTACAATTCAATTAGCTTTGAAACCCTGTGTAAAAAAACAGTTCTGGCCTTCAATGTAAAATTCTAAATTGGGTGGTGGTTTCATCACAGAATGCGTTTTGTACATATTTGAATAATGAAAAGAGAACTGACGAGTTGGGCCAATCGGAGTGGAAGTATGAAATGTACACAAATCTATTGGCCACTGTGGGATGACGTGTGACTTTTTGGTGATGTGTGACCAGTTTTTTTGGCATGGACGTTCAAAATAATATTACTATTCCAGAAGATCTGAAGGAAAAAGGGAAAATGCCGACATGCTAGAAACACTCAGCAGTTTGAGCAGCATTTGATTAGTCCCAGTTCTGTTAATGGGCAATCATATACACCTTGCTCAATTCCACTGTTTTTCTGAATTCACTATTTTACATTCATTAATAATAAAAACTACACATATTGTCTTTATTACACTGGTAACTAAATGGTCATTCTGTCATTTATACCTTGGCAGAGTCAACACATAACGGTAAGATAAAAATATTTTGGGTTTTTTTTTTGAGTTTAGAAGCTAGATGGTCGCTAACCTATTTTGTGTACCCCGCGGTGGCACCTACCACCTACTTGATTAAGGCTGTAGGCATGAACCCAAGACTCACCCCCTGTTGGTCACTCCTCCGCGCCTGCCCTTCTCCTAAGATCCTCTGTCCGTGTAAACGCCATCCGGACGACCTTTTGGGCAGCGTCCTGTAGAGATGGGGAAGGATGATTCTCTATGTGAAGTGGGAGATGGTAGGAGGTACTGCAGATACACACCTGACATCTGGACACTCTTGCATGAGTCCAAGGTATGGGATATATATCTTCTATTCTGGATAAAGAAATGGATATCTCCGGGATGTGGGTGGACTGTGCTATTGAGCAGCAGAGGTGCCAAGTGTCCCGAATTCGCCGTTTATTTTGTGTCCTGCGCAAATTCCTTATTACTCGGTGATTCCTCGGCAACCTAACCTGTAGTTCTCGGTACATGTCAGCGGACACGGCGACGTTTCTTGCCGCCAGCGGCGCTCGCGGCAGCCCTCACCGGGCCTCCCCACCACCCCAACCCCCACCATGTGCGTAGGCGCAGACCGCCGGCAACCTTGCAAGTGCGCATGTGCCGCACCCGCTCTGCTGGCAGGCCCGCTGATCTGCACCAGTGGCGCTGGCGCATAGCCGCCGGCAACAACCCCAAGTGAGTAGTATGTTACTGAGAGAAATGCATTTGCCCCCATTTGTTACTGACAAATGGGTTGAATGTTACTGTGTACTAAATTTAGGGTTGTCATCTCTGGTGACAGTGCAGGGAGATACGTTTCTAGTAGAGTTGGGATGCTTGTAGTTTATTTCCTGTTCCAGTTAGTGGGGAATTTGGCAATGGGTAACATGGAGGTACGGAAACTCAGCACTGACATAAGAACCAACAAGCTCAACCAATTTTCAGGCAAACAGACCTTATCACAGCAGGTTCAACAGACTGTACCTTTATCTCCTGCCCCCTCTCCTCGGACTCCTTGCTGAAGACTCGTGAGCCGAAGACACTCACTTGCCCTGTGCACAGCACTTTACCTCGCCATAGTCTCTCCCCCAACAGAACTAGTCCACATACAGGCCACTTCGTGCATCTTGCTTTTTATTAGATGCTCCAAACATCAAATGGCTGATTCAGTTTTTTAGTTTTCTGGTTCAATGTTTGACATTCCACACCCCGCCCCATACATCGCTCCCACTCCCAAACACCGGGAGATTGATCGTGGTGGATAGTGAGTTCACAGTTCATTTGGGTATTCTTTTCATGTCTTGTCTAATCATTGTCTAATCCCACTATATTCTTGGGTTTGCTGCAGAGCAGCAGTATATGGTATACATCGACACCATGCTGAAAGTTGGGGAACAGGACTGCGGTCAGTGACTCAACAACAAGGACGGACACAGGTGTGTTGCAGAATTTTCAAGTATAAATGTTTTCTGATATATGGTTTGCATTTAATGGCATGGTCCAAGGTCAGAATGACAGGGGGTTAAGGAAAGGGACTGAGAAAGAGGATGTTAACAGTAGTTGAAAGGACAGAGGGAGCGATCGTTTAGAGGCGATGAATCATCCTCATGAATTTCAGATGTGCATTAATGCAGTGACGGGAGAGAATTTTGAGAAAGTGAAAGAGTTAAGGTGGTGCATGGAATCGTGGGCGACCTCCTGTGTTTGGACGCTTGTGTAGTCTGCATATGTTAGTTATTATGGTCCAAGGTGTGTCACAGAGTCATAGAGGGGACACACGGCAGGAAACACGGCTCTTCCTGCCCACCTTGGACATGTCAACATATGGCCGGTCTATGTAGACCACATAGCCTGCGTAAGGCCCATGTCCCTCTTAACCTATCAATCCATGCTGATTTTACCATAAAATCCCCGACTCCCCACCCGAACTATGCATTTGTTTTCTTGATTCGCTTCCTCTGGGTAAAGGACTGTTGCATTTATCTTTATATCATATGGAATTGCGTATCTACTCTCTCCGATCCTCATGTTAGGAGGATGGGTCACTGATTGCGTTACACATTACAAAGTATAATTGGAGCCAGGAGCATCAGGCCACAGTGGAGCGATGGTGATGGGGGGACAGACTTGGTTGCAGCGAGAGCAATTGCAAGGCGTTTCCATTCACCATGAAGGTAAACTGTGTGGTTCATGCATGTGGATGATAATCCTAGGGAGATTAGGCTGACAATCAACTACACTGTCAGCCTCAGGGCGATAATGTGCACTGCACATCTTCATCAGTGCATTGTCTACTGTGTTTTTGCTGTGATTTGATTGTTTCAACACCGTCTGGGGTGTTGATCGCACTTCCCCCAGCTACCCAACCTTCCCGGGTCACACGCTGTTTGTCCCATCCCCTGGGACCCATTGCTCCCTGGGTCACACCTTCAATCCTCCACCGGGTCACACGCTGTCTCATGTCCTCCTCAGGGACCCATGCTCCTGTGGTCTCACACTGTCCCATTCCCCATGGGACCCACGTCTCCTGGGTCAAACACCCTATTCAATCCCCAAGTGCCGGGGCCATGCTCGGCAGGTCACACGTCACATCCTCCCCGCGTCACACACTGTCCCATTCCCCTGGGACCCATGCTCCTAGGGTCACACCATACATCCCCCTGGGGGCCATTGCTCCCCGGAGTGTGTGTCCACACTGTTACATCCTCCCCCCCCCTGTTTCACACACATGATCCCATGTCCCCCATGGGAGCATGCTCCCTGGTGTCACACCGTTACATCCTCCCCGGTTCTCACACACTGTTCCCTTCACCTGGGGCCCATGCTCCCTGGGTCCACAACTGTTACTCCCTCCCAGATTCTATAGCACGGCTATCCAACCCCTCCCCTGCTCACACGTTGCTTCAGCCTTCCCGATCCTTCAGGCTGATTGTAGGGGGCAGCAGTAAGCTGGCAGAGAGGAGCGGCAACATAAAGCCTGGCATGTGAGATGGATATTATTGAGGAGGTTTTTTCATAGGTAGGTGGTTGAACAAAGTCTAGAGATGAAAAATCAAGGTGTTAGGCAGAAAGATTGAGTGTTGGAGATTGTGAAAATAAAGAAAGGAATATAGGAGTCAGGAAATGGGGAGGGGAGAAATCGGTGCTAGTCAGTGGAGAGTGGGAGGAAATAAGGCAGGTGTGGATTTGGTTTGGATTGTTACATAAAATTGAAGAATTCAATGTTCATGCCCTTGGATTGTCGGCTGCCCAAGTGGTATTTGAGATGCTGTTCCTCCAGTGAGCATGTGGCTAAAGACAGACAGCTTGCTATGGGAATGGGAAGAGTTACAATGGTTGGCAATTAGCGAGGCATGTTTTGTTTTGTGATGTTTTGCTGAACACTCGCTTTATCCTCCAAGACCTATTAGATTTTCTGGTTGCTAACCATTTTTACTCCTCGCGCAGATTTCTCCCTTCTCCCTCCCTTTCCACATACATTAATTCATCTCGCTTCACAATTTCCAACTTTTCACTCCGTTTGCTTCACACATGTCTTTTCATCTCAGGCCTTTGTCCAATTATCAGCATCAAAAACTCTCCCTCACCTGTATCCACCTTACTTACCAAGGCCTTTGACCTGTCCCCCTCTTGTGCACATTTCTCCCCACTCAACAGCCACAACAATCAGCTAAGTAAGGTCCAGACTTGAAACGGCACTATCTATGTTTCCAGAGATTGGATGGTTGACTCACTGAGAGTTCTCCAACACATTGTCTTTTCCGTATTCTGTTTTGGTCATTCAATTAGCTGGAACAAGTCGGGATGAGGGGTTGCTGTTGTAGCTGGCGCCAAGGGACTGATTCAGATGGTGTTTAGTTTCTCTATTTGAATACACAGATCTAACGCCAACATTCTCTGAGCTCCTGAGAACTATGTGGAACGAATACCAATGTTCCAGCTGAAAATTTCTATCGGGGCGAGACTGAAACAGGCGATTGAAGAAGGGGTTGAAAGTCTCGGCCTCATGATGAGACGGGAGGGATATTTCAGTGAACAAGAACTCGGGGTAAGTGGAAAAAACACGGTGACTTCTGTTTCCTGTCACAGAACTGACTGCATCGAGTGGAGAAGAAGACCATTGTAGTCCCACTTACCTTGCACTCCATAGGCTGTACAGTGCAATGGAGGCAACTGATTTGATCAGTTTGCGTCCTATAGATCTGGTATCAGGAATACACCCTGTGACCTGGGGATTTCTGAGAATTGTCCATTCTGATTCTTCCTACACATGCATCTTAGCAAAACGGTCAGGATGCAGTAAATTGTAATACCAGAATCAAATAATCGATTATACTTTTAAAAGTGTCATCGGTTTCTTTGGTCACATTTAGTTCAGTTCATGAAACCACAGAGGACATTGGGCATAATAAACAAGGAACTTCCTGGTTTACAAAATAGCACACAATGTGGCTGCTCAAAATAATGGAGATGCTGTCCTCGACCTGTGAATTATTCTAAGACATTGAATGTTACTTTTTCATTCAATTGATAAAGAAAATAAACAAAGTACATTTGTTAAATCTACAATATAAACAAACGTCAGTTATTTCCGCATCTGTGAGAAGAGAAGCCGAGTTAATGTGCAGTGAAAGGGGATGAGCTGCAGGAAATGTACAAGAGAGGGATGTCTTTGAATCGGGTAAAACTGGGGCAGTATGAACTTAAAAAGTATCTGGTCAATGAGTGAAGCGGGCAGAGGGTAAGAATGTAGATGAAAGAACATAATAGCTTCAAACTGCAGAGCAGGAAGAAATGCAGGTTGGACTGGACACGTCCATTCCTAATGGGATACAGTCCATGTGAGGCCAAATGGAATTGGATTAATTCCACATAAATTTCAACACAGCCATCATTGGCCTGTTCCCCTGCTGTACTCTGCTGTGTTCTCGGACACTTGCAGGTGTGAATGCGAGTTTACACTGTCAGGACTCTGGGAGTACACAGGTTTGTCTGCACAGTGTCATGGTTGTTTATGATGAGCAAATCAATGCCTGTCACTATGCTCAAAACTACGGAATATCCTATCACTGGAACAGTAATTCTTCCCCATAGCAGTGTCTCAGTCACTTCTCCAAATATTCATTGTTGGTTCTTGACAGAATATCACTTGAGTCGTGGTTAAGGGAAACGCAGAGGACAGGTTCCAGCTCTTCCTCAGTTGGTGATGGGGAAGTGAGGGTAACCATGCAGGAGGGTGGGTGATGGAATCCTTAGTGAAAATGGCAGAATGAATTACCACAGCTGGACAAAAAATATTGAAAGAAATACAGGAGCTCGGTACGGTAAATCAACACACTGACACTGATATCACATTTGAAACACTGGATTTAACAATGTTATTGAAGTCTAGGTTTATGAATGCTCATGGTTTGAACAGGATCCTGCTCCACTCGATAATTGAACATCATCAGAGGTTATATCAGAATTACCCCTTCATATGGAAGGTGAGTGTTTTAATGTACAGTTCACACCAATGACGGGTTAGAATTGGTGTGAATACTGAAACTTCAGAGCTTTGCGGGAATCGGAAATCAGAAGATCAAAGGCTAAGCAATTGTTAGACTGACACGGGAATTCATTATAGATTGCTTCTATGTCTGTAGATTCAGGTTTTTTAGGCTTTGTTTAGTGTATTGTCACATGTACTGAGATACGGTGAAGTTTTGTTGGGGTCTACCCAGTCAGCAGAAAGGAAATAATGATTAAAAATGGCATTAGCAAACAGCCTGGATAACATCGGGCGGGCCGATGATAAAAAATTCTGAAACATCAGCTCATTTGCAAATCCGGCGGCCGCCATAATATGGTCAACGGGCACGTCCTTCGCTTTGGACCGCCGAAGATTGTCTGCTGCCCTAGTGGGAATTAGATGTAAACACATCTGTGTTAATACCTGCATCCAATCAAAACTTGTTTCAGCCACTGGAAGGGAGATTGTGGTTGATGACACTCTTTTATGTGTTTTTTATAAACTGATAAACAATCCTTTCTCCTATTAAGTAAATTCTCCAGTCACTGCAATGTATTGAATCAATGTGTTTTTACGCCATAAAGCTGGATACGTATGATATGCTGCAAATATTATTTTAACCTGTGACCACCTGACTGCTCTGTTTGAAGAGGTCGTAAATAACATTTAACATTACAGCACGAACAGGCCCACTCGGCCCTTCCAGTCGTGTGACCATTTGTTTTCCCCCTAGTCCATCTACCTGCAGCTAGGACCCACACCCTCCATTCTCTTCCCGTCCATATACCTATCCGCACTTTGTTAAATGTAACATTGTCCACTGCAAGTTGCAATTCTGTTAACTGTGATTTTTGTAACGTCCGTACCCTTTGTACAGTACCATACAGAAACACAATATCATTAGTTTCAATATAGTTATGGAGAGAGTCAGAACTGGACCTAGGGTTGAGATTTTTGATGGGAGAAAGGCTAACTTTTGGGGAATGCGTTAAAGATTTAAAAGAACACTAGTGATTTGGGACATTTTGTTTTATGGGAAGGATGTAGAAGAGAAATGGAGGACATTTAAAGGGGAAATTGTAAAAGTACAGAATCTTTATGTCCCTGTTCGGTTGAAAGGAAATAGTAAAAATTGGAAAGAGCCATGGTTTTCAAGGTAAATTGGACACTTGGTTCGAAAAAAGAGGAGATATCTACAATAATTATAGGGGCATGGAGTAAATGAGGTGCTAGATGAGTATATAGAATGTAAAAAGAATCTTAAGAAAGTGAAATTAGAAGAAGCTAAAAGAACGTATGAGGTATGCTTTGGCAAGCAAAGGTGAAAGTAAATCCAAAAAGGGTTTCTACAGCTATATTCATAGCAAAGCCGACTCGATACAACGAGGGGATTTAAAATTAGACCATTAGAGAGCCTAGCATAGGATCGGCGATATAGCAGAGCCAAAAGAGATGAGGGGGAGATAATGAACAATTTCTTTTCTTCGGTATTCAACAAGGAGAAGGATATTGAGAAATCTGTGATAGGTAAGGGAAAAAAGTAGTGTAACGATGGAAAGGATCAGATTCAAAGAGGAAGGTAGTACAGACAATTTTGAAAAATATAATAGTGGCTAAGTTCCAGGTCCTGACAGGATATTCCTAGGACATTGAGGAAGTTAGTGTAGGAAATAGCAGGAGACTATGACAGAAATTTTTTCAAATGTTATTAGAAACGGGAATTAGTGCCGGAGGTTGGCTTATCCTGCCGCATGTTGTCCCAATGCTTTAAAAAGGGTTCAAAGAATAAACCCTAGCAAGTATAGACCCGTTAGTTTGACGTCCAGTGGTTAGGCAGAATTACATGGAAAGGATACTTAGAGATAAATATATATAGCATCTGGATAAACTGGATCGTGATCAGGAACAGTTCAACATGAAGTTGTCGCTGGAAGGTCATGTTGACAAACGTTCTTGAATTCTTTTGAAGTGGTTACTAGGGAAATTGATGAGGGTTATTTATAAAAAAACCAAAAAAAAGGACAGTGGATGGTTGTCTATATGGATTTCCGTAAGGCCTTTGACAATGGATCCCATGGTAGGTTGGTTAAGAAGGTTCAATTCTTTGGGGTTAATGGCGGAATGTATAGTAGCAAGATGGAAGTCAACAGTGGCTGATTGGAGAGCCAGAGAGTAATGGTGTGATGGCTGTTTGTAGGTTGGGTGCCTAGCAGTGACAGTTGGTAGTGCCTCAGGAATCTGAGTTGGGTCACTGTAGTTGTCATGGTACATCAATGATCTGGATGATGGGGTTGAAAATTGGTAAAGTGAGTATGCAGTGATACTAAGATATGTGGTGTGTTGGATAATGAAGTAGATTTTCAAGTCTAAAGGAGATTTGGCGCATTTGGAAGATTGGGCTGTATGCTGAAAGAGGGCAGATGGAAAATGCTGATAAGTGTGAGGTGTACATCTTGGCCAGGACAATCAAATAGGGACGTACATGGTAAATGGTAGGGGAGGAATTGAGGAATGCTGTGGATCAGGGGATCTAGGAATAACTGGTGCCTAGTTCAGGAAGGTGGATCCGCATGTAGATAGGATGGTAAAGAAAGTTTTGGTGTGCTGGCACTTTATATAATCAGAGCATTGAGAATATATGAGTAGGGTAAGTAATGTTTAAAATTGGTAGCAAGGCATGGGTGAGACCAATTCTGGAGTATGGTGTACAATTTTGGTCACCTAATTATGGAAGGATGTTGTCAACAAAATAGAGAGAGAGAGTACAGAGGAGATTTTCTAGAATGTTGCCGGTTCTAGCAACTAAGTTACAGAGAAAGGTGATTTAAACCAAGTTAGGTCTTATTCTTTGGAGCGCAGAAAGGTTAAGGGGGACTTGATTGTGTTTCTTTAAAATGATGAAGGATAGACAGAGTTGACGTGAAAGCTTTACCATTGACGGTAGGAAATTCAAAAGGGACAGACGTATTAGGGGTCAGACAAAGGGGGGACTTCTTTAGTCATGAGAGTGGTGGCAGTGTGGAGTCGAGCTCTCCCTGATATTATTTCTACCTCTTGCGTTCAACATAGTCCTGTTGAGTACCTTTATACTACCTATTCGGTTCTCTGATGACATATGACGGCTGACCACCCCCGCCCACCAGAAGTGTAGTCTTAGAGGCAGGATCGATTTTAACTTTAAAAGTAAAGCGATAGTATATGGGACGGGAAGGAATGGAGTGGTATGGTCCTGAGTGCAGTAGATGGGGACGGGGAAAATCAATGTTCGCACAGTTTGGAATGCCGAAGGGGCCTGCTTCCGTGCGAAATTGTATATATGGTTTGTGCTGACACCCCGCCACAAACCTGGCCAATTTTTATGGAATTACTTTTGGTCATCGTCAATGTGCACTATAACCCACACACTTATATTTCTTAAGGACTATACTTACATCCCAAACAGCATATACTAGGTTTGGGCGGGTCTGGAATAAAAATTGCCCTCATAACTCTAACACAATCTGGTGAGAAACCAATGCATGATTGTCTGATTTCAATCACTAAATATGAGGACAAGCACTTCTTGCTGTATTGGATTGCACTAAAAACTTCGTCCTTCATCATAGAACGAGTTGACAGACAATCGCAAAACAATTGAAATACGGTGCTGTACAATAATCAATATCATTTTGTACACAGTAAACTATCCCATATCTTTACATAACAAAAATACTGCTTTAGATTACTCGATCTCCATGATGCAGATAATCAAGTACGAGTCAGTTCGACCGACCAACCTTGTCCCAGATATGCCTTCTAGAATCAGCAACATACATGCGACAATCAAATACGGACATACAACGGAAGACATTCGCCAGTCACTAAGACATCACAATAAATTCCTTCGTTTAGTAAACACCATCAAAGTGTTGTGTCATCGGCCTGTCGGAAACAAAGGATACATGGCTGAGTTACCGTCGGGTATTACAGTAACCCTGAATCATAGTCTGCTGTGATTTAAAAGCAGCACATCTATTTATGAGCCCAGAAAGGAGAGAAAAGTGTCATAAAACAATACATACCACCGCCAATTCAGCGAGAAAGCAGCAATCGCTACTGCCCAGATCTGTTCCCATGACACATATTAGGAAGCTGGAGTTTAGTCTAGATGCGAACAAGTCGACCTCCAGATGTTCATCAAATGGCAATGATGTATCCTTATGAACATCCAACCGTGATCAGCATCCAATCAATAATGTCATGGAATTTCCATGACCTGGGTCTGCATGTATAAGATATTCTTGTCAGAAAAAATAGCTGAAAGCCAAATGTGTTTATCAATGCACCAGATCCAGATATTGGTTTACCAGTCTGTCACAAGATACCTGACTTGATACCACCCATGTGATTGACAAATGCCACTGCCGTGGTGTTTTCGATCTGGAGCTGAACATGCAGACTGCTCTTGTTCACCAAATAGCTTTAAAGCCCATGAAAGGCTCCTAAAACCTGCTCTAAAATGGTTTATCCCCCATGTCTGCATGAAGCCCAGCTTTCTTCTGAACTCCCATCTTCCTCCACAACAACGAATTTGTGTCTGTGGCACCCCATCCAACGTGCACTTACATCATCTGCAAACCAATGGAAGGTGTTCCAGCTCTATCAAGCTAAAAACTACTGGAGACATATTGAAAATCCACCATAAAATATCAGTAATTGCTTCAGCTGATAACTGCATGGGCCTATCATAATGCCCACTATTTGTACCTTAAGTGCCTGTTCTTTTGCTCTATTTAATTGCTGATAATGCAAAGGCCCCAAATTGGACTGTTGGAAAGGCTGCTACCAATTTCCCCAGAAGTCACGCCACTATGCCTAATTGAATGTTTACACTTGTTTAAAAGATGTTTACACAATAGGTAAAGATTAAACGAGAACTTACCAGTTCGAAGTTTGATCGTTTATTTTATGAGATAACGATGAGGGAATCACGTGAAGAAGCCCCGCCTGGCGCACTTGAACGGCATACTCAAAGCAGCGGCATGTAAAACAGTCCAGAACATAATAGCCGAAGTAAGATATGTAAGGCGTCAACATAGATTACTACTAACCAGATGATCATTTATTATGATGGTGTCGGGAGTGGGAGGCAACGTCAATCCCTCATCCGTTACTCCTCATAAAATAACGATCAACAACTTATCGAACTGGTAAGTTCTCGTTTAATCATACTATTTTACTTCGGAGTCACGTGCAGTGACTCACGTGAAGATTATGTAGCTTTCTGTGTTTTTTATGTCGTAGACTCAATATCCATACGACACTCTGGCTGCAATCAACACAGTAATAGAGCAAATAAACATCACTTAGGGGAGAACAAACAACATTGCCTCAAGTTATGTGATAAATTATTTCACAATTTATAAAAGAAATAAAAGTAATGCCCTTTCCATTGAAAGGCAAATATTAATCCACCAAAATATCAATTGATATATAATTTGATGTATGAACAAAGCAACAATTATAGAAACCAACACTCTGTGTCCAATCCTGACACCATGGTTCCTTTTAACCTCTACCTCGCGCTACGCATATTTATTTTACTATATATAACCACCTGCGGCATTGAATCGTTGGCTCGAGCGGCTCATCCTGTGCCATTCCTGTGAATGTATCTACCTCCTTAAATGGAGTATTTTCCACATTTCAATGTCTAGTTCCACAGAGTGTTAACCCAGTTATAACCATCTAGAAATATTTTCTCTAGAACCGTCAGTTTTTTACTGATAACAAAATTGGATTTTTTGTGTGTAATAAGTAGTGCTGTCTCACCACCACAAAGACTCTTACCTACTTCAACATATTTCATTAAAAAAATGTTGACTCACACAACCAATTTATGGCCGACAGATATGCTTATAGGTTTACCTTGGTTTCAGCTCTTCTTGGTCTGCTTTGTTTGGTAAATTCATAAACATATATGATAATGTAATCTGTATCCACATGCAATTATAACGTAATATTTGCAATGTTTGCACTCTTATGTTGATACTAAAGTCATGAGCATTATTACTTTCAATGTTAACTTTTTTGAGTCATTGATAGAATTGGAGTCCATTGCCTAAGGCAATTCAGGACTATATTGATATCCCGACTTATGTCTTGCAACTTTGGACAGATTTTATATATATATATATATATATATATATCTATATCTATATCTATATATATGTATATTTATATCTACATATATATCCCTTTTTTCATATTGGGATATTACGAATGAATCCGATAACTTCTTGGTTAGTAAATTGTCCGTAAATAGGACGATAAACACTCTGAGCCCTATTATTGGCTCTATCAATTAGATACTCAGAAAAAATGCAATCCACAAGGAACTCACATATATCTAATATGACAAATAACTTTACTGTCTACACAGACTTCCAATTTCTTATAACAAAATATTGTTTTTTAAAACTTATTTCTCCAAATTGCAGGTATAACACTTCTTTTGTACATAATTATTTTATTGTTATGTTGTTATATTAGTTAAAACATTCATAGACTTCTTTGACCATCAAACTGTTGTAATGGTCTGGTCAACCTGCAGATAGTCAAATTCATATTTTCATGTCATGGATGCCTTTGTACAACAATAAATTACTGCAACTATGAATCATCATAGGTGGTTCAACATCACTCAATATTTATGAAAACCATGAAGGTCCGTTTTGGGCCACCAAAGTGCCTCTGGCAGAGTCCTGCTACATTTTCATCAGACACTGCCCTATCAGACAAAAATGAGGAACATAAAAGAACATCTTTCCTCATGTAATTGAGAAATGCATCCACCTTTCCTGTTCTTGGTTTACCCACGAGAACATTTGAAAGATCGGTGATTTAATCTGTATACAACCAGATTAATCGTAAGTAATCCATATTACTGACAATGTTTTTCCCCCCTTGATTTGTTGTCTGCGATAACTTTATCTCTTTCTTAGAGATGAACAGCTGGACTAAAACATTTTTAGAATATGCCACATCTGTTTACTCAGATAATCACTTGATTATTATTTTACTTATCTTATGTGATTTGATATATGCCACAGCCGTGGTATTGTTCACCTTGATATGACATGGACACTTCCATAATAGAACAATCGATATTTAATCCATAACTCCTTATACTTCAATAATTAATACAAATGTTTGGAGAAATTTCTTAGGACAGTCCATTTGCAATTACCTGGTATTATTGTCCGTAGTCCCAACAAGAGATGTTTCAATTATCTTTATAAGAATAGATGTTATTCTTATCTTAACCCAAATATTTACAGAAGCTGTCCATCATCTGTTAATACTTGCTTCAGCTTGCAACAGCTGCTAAGCTTATAGTTGAAGCAGCTTGTGGACTTTTTTTTTTTTTTTTTTAATCCATTACTTTAATAATGATAATGTATCATTTGGTATTTGCATAGGCCTCTCACAAAGGCATACATACTCTTATAAAGCTTCTGTATTCCTTCTTTTGGAGCTTTATTTACTCTTTACCTAAGCTCCTTTTCTGATGGAGGGACAAAGTATGTCAACAAAGCAATGAGACATATTTGTATCATGGAAACAATTTTCCCCCTCTTATAGTGCTGAATTACTCCTAAATCCAGAATAGTAATTTATAAATATTTATGAATGCCTAAACATAGGCTAAATGGCTTATAGCTTTTGTTTGTCCAATTATTAAAATATCATCCAAATAGGCCATAATCACATGGCCCTGACCTCTAAGCAACCCCAAAATTGTTTTTAACAATTTGGTGAATACTCTAGGGGCTGAGGTCAATCCATTTGGCAGTGCCTTATACTGCCATAATTGATTCATCCAATTGAATTTAAAATGCCTCCTATGCTCGCAATGAACAGGCACTGAATAATAAGCGTCCTTCAGATCTATTGTGGCCATATAACAACCTTTATAAATGAGTTGCTTGGCCGTAACCAATGTTTCCATTTTAAAGTGTCTATAGAGTACAAATGTATTTAATTTTGTCAGATCCAAAATGATTCTACATCCTCCGTCCCTCTTAGGACGGGGAAAAATATTTGACACAATTTGATGGACTTGATGGTCCGTCTTTTCAATTACACCTTTGTTATATAATTTTGTGAGTTCAGCTTGAACCCATATTACCTCTGTTTGTGAAAAATAGTGTTCTGACAGGAACATGTTGGAAAGGTAAACTAACATTAGGAATAAATTCAATCTGAAACCCTTGAATTACACTTCTGATAAATAGATCTGAAGTAAGCTGCTTCCATTCGTTATATAAAATCAGTAATCTACCACCAATATTTGCTTGAGTTAAATTTAATATGTTTTTATGAGAACCAGGTCCACTTACCTCCCTGGTGACTGGTACACCCTGCTGACTCCAGCCTCTGGCAGTAGCTCCCATAGTCGCTCGTGCTCCCACCGAGGGATACCATCCATGTCCCTGTGCTGAGGGCCGGCTTGTCCCTGGAGTAGCTCCGGATGCTGAGGTGGTTTTGTTGGGATACTTTCTCTTCAGCTGTCTGCTGGGCATCATTGGTCTCATCAGACTCATTGTTTTAGCATCTTCATTTATTCCTTTAACTTGTTTGGTTAGATCTGCGCCAAACAGCAGATCAGGTGGTTGAATACTTGCTGGCTTGCAAAGCGCAGCATATCTGGGAGTAATGGTGGGCCTTATAGCCCTTTTCCTGAGACCATTTATCTCAAAATGGGTGTTGCATAACAACCCAAGAGCCTCTTGGTGTGTTCTTGTCATATAACCACCATCCATTGTTCTTGCGAACGCTGTAATGCCAGCGGCCAATAATTTTTAAATTCTTTGCATTTTTATTTCTTGACTTTGCATATCGCATCCCATCTAACCCCAGATGACTTGATTCACCGTTGGAACTCTTAATACTTCACAGTTGTCTGGAGGCTTGTGTTTTTTGGCTGTCTCATCCATAGTAAGCTCCTGAAGCTGATGAGACAACATGTAATTTATTGTGGTAGCCAGCTCTTCACCTAGTGGCTCACCTGCTCCTGATGGGACAGCAAATGGAAGTGGCAGTGGTGGAACATTTGGTAGTTCAGTTTCTCCTGGCTGAACTTCCCCATCAGAATCGGCCTCAGGACTATTCTGGCCCATTGCACTCTCCTCAAATTGATAAGGAGTTTTTGGCAGCATTGTTGCTGCTGGTGCTTCTTTTCCTAAGCGCTGACACTCCTTCTCTTGGAGTGAAGTTCTTTGGAGGACTGTATGCAACAGTTCCTCCACTTGGGATAGGCGTGTGCACACTCTATCCAGCCCCGGTGAGGAATCATCCCCCGACTCCGTTGGCCTAGCAGACTTATCTGTTGCCTTGTGCCCTAATGGCAACGGCTCTGTGCTGTGTAGCACTAAGTTTGCAGTCACTGTTTCTGTACTTAGCGACTGAACAGGGGTATGAGGCAGGGCTTCCAAGCCTGAACTGCCGCGGGCAGTTGAAACGCACCGCTTTCCCTTCCCTGTTTTTTCCATGCTAGCACTTGGTATAGCGTACCGGCGAGCACGGATTCAAGCTCCAGTGGAAAGTTTTTAACTTACCTGGAGTCTGCGTACTTACCGCTGGAGGAGCTCCGTTCCTCACAGTCGCACTGGAGGAGCTCCGTGCGTCAAATGCGGCTGACGTACTGGTGCGCATGCGGCCTGTTGGGTCTTCTTCACGGAATCACTCACGTGACTCCGAAGTAAAATCGAGCCATTTACAGTATAGATAAACTATGAGGGAATAAGGTTTAGTGCAAGGTAAAACGAGGAAAATCTGATCTAGGATAGTCCGAGCGTAACCAAAGAGGTAGATAATAGTCCCAGATCAATTGTTGTCTGACAAACACTGGAACTATTACACTGGATTATTTCAAATCCTCCAGGCGTTTATTGTACAAGGCTTTGCAATATGTCAGCTTGTGGGAGAGATCTGTGAAATCCAGTGCACATCCGGGAGACTGAGTGCATAGTGATGCCCCACACACTCCTGGCAGCGTCCTGACACACTGTGTAACCCCACACACTCCTGGATGGGTCCTGACACACTGTGTAACCCCACATACTCCTGGATGGGTCCTGACACACTGTGTAGCCCCACACACTCCTGGATGGGTCCTGACACTCTGTGTAACCCCACACACTCCTGACAGCATCCTGACACACTGTGTAACCCCACACACTCCTGGATAGAGTCCTGACACACTGTGTAACCCCACACACTCCTGGATAGAGTCCTGACACACTGTGTAACCCCAAAAGATTTTTCGCCATCTTACTCACCGTTCTCCTCTGCTCCAAGCGCACCAAGTTTTGTTCCCATCGGTGGAATTATACACAAGTTATGAAGGTTTAAAAAATTGTGAGATCAACAGATTGGTCTTCTCACCTGTGAGTCACCATGAAGGTAACGCTCCTTCAGGCACCCGCTGTAAATCACCGGGGCGACGAGAGCAAGGTCCTGGAGGCAGGGCTGATTGAGTCCACAAGCCGTGAGGGCAGCGTGCGGGCTGCTTCTGCTGTGACCACCCCCGTCCTCCCCCCACACCCTTCCCCCTCCCCCCACACCGCCCCTCCCCCCACGCCCCCTCCCCGCACGCCCCTTCCACCGCACCCACTTCCCCACACCCCCTCCACCCCACACCCCCCTCCCCCCATACCCTGGTTCCCCCACACCCAGGTCCCCCCTCCGCCCCGTGCCCCCTGCCCCGCCCTCCCTCCCTTGTGCCCCTCCCTCCCCCGCGCAACCCATCCCCCATGCCCCCCTCCCCCGCTCATCACCCCTCCCCCACAACCCCCCTCCCCAGCACCCCCAGTTGACCCTTATATAGAGGGTTGGGAGCGGAGGGCACGCAATCCCTCATCGTAACTCCTCATAAAATAAAGATCAAACTTGAAACTGGTAAGTTCTCATTTAACCTTACTATTTTACTTCAGAGTCACCTGAGTAATGCATCACACACTGCATCAGTGAAGAGCTAATTTTAATAATACATTCAGACATGACATAGGTATAGACACGTTGATGGTATTAATGGACACATAGTGATAATAGTAACATCCCTCAACCGGGAGGAACTGTAATACAGACCTAAAAAGAGTTGGCAAATACCCCTGGTCTGGCAAAGGGTATTTCTAAAATGTTTGGAATCACTCGTTAGACCATCCTGCAGCCACCAGGATGTGGTTCCGCGAAACGTCCCAATCCCTGCTGCTGATACAGTTGCAGCCTGGGTGGAGTGAGACTTGGATGTCAGTGTTCACTCCTGTATCCCAGAACCCATATTAACCACCTGTCGATGGTCTGTAGTGATATTTTCTTATGAGGCTTCATGTGACTAACAATCATTGCTAGTTCAGAGTCCCTAAGGCTCTAGTGACCTTAACATACTGATGTAGATGTGTGGCCACATACAACCGAAGGTCCATGGGATATGCCAACAAATCTACTTTGAGACCTAATGTCCCTGGCGTATTCTGCTGATTAAGTCATAACATAAATGTAATTTCCCAGCAGAATAATCATCTTGTCCAGTCACAGCTATGCAAAAATGGACCCGTTGTGCTGACTCAGCGCCATAAGCATAACCACTTGGTTAGTGTGCCAAGGACAGGGATGTTCCAATGTTGACATCCCAATCTCTGCGTACCTGGCCTGGGGGGGGTGTCGAGTTGAAGATACCCTTCATAATCTAGATATCAGAAGGTGACCCGACAGAGTGGATTCTGCTCCTCGCAGCCAATATGCTGAGAAGGCACGTGCGGCACAGTAATGGCACTCTTTTAATGATTGTCAACCCCATATGGAACTGAACTTCAAGACGTCAGTCATCCCTGTCAACTTATACTTCCCATCTCTATGAGGGAAGTACTGTTTATTTGGTGCTATCCCTGCAATTGCAGTGAGCACGTCCATAGTTTGGTTTGACAATTCTTAACCGCAGGAAACGGTCTTCCCAGTCTGCAAGTCAATGAATTGATTTATGTATGCAGAAGATGGTTTCCCGGTCACGGCTAACCAGCAATTTTGTGCCCGGAATAACCACATAAGGTTCTATCATCATTCCCAACATCAGCGGGAATCATGGCTGTATAGGCATGTACAGGCACTACGAAAATGCCTGGCGGGAATTGCTGAATTTGCAAGACCCATCTGGTAAGGTAAAATGGAGGGACACAATGAGCATTCTTCCCCAGTGTAACGAGAATGCATCCATCGCCACGTATTTTGCAACTGGCGATTGAGCCTGGATGCAACATTTTGATCTTTAGGTGTTCCATCGAGTCCACAATGTCATTGAATACTTGCGATTCAACATCCATTCTGTGTTGTCATTGCGTTTACCTGATGATACGCCAATGCCAAAAGAAGTTAGGTAAACTATTACCATATACTTTGAGTTGATTGCACCCATGTGATTAACATATAATAGCACCAGAGTGTAGCAGGTTAGATCTTGAGCATGCAGATTATGCATACTCGCACAAATATTTAATCCACAGAATGCACCTAATGTGAATAGGTAGTTGATACCATATAACTGATTAATTGGCAACTCATGCAAACCCAATCCGCCTCCGTAACTAAAGATGGTATTTAGCAATTATCCATCTTTAAGCAATAGCATCAGTTAGTAATTAACTGACGAGTACTGATGAAGGGGCAATGCTGAATACTGTTTGTCCACCATGACGACTTTGATAGTTTCAGCTGGGAATAGCATAGGTCTGGTAGTAATGACCTACATGGTACCTGTGAGCTTGCTCCTTTGCACACCGTATAGCTCTGATGGTGCAAAAGGCGCAAATAGCACAGCTGAAACCCAGCTATTGGGCTGGCCAATATATTGCCAATCCCAGACAATTTAATAGCGTTAAAGGTAATCCTAATACTCAATAATTTCAGTTGGTATCAACTTAAATTTAACTGGATGGATGAGAATCCAATTTCTGCACAATAATTTGCGGCTGATACTGCTGATTTAGCAAAATACAGTGTTTTAGAGCATCATCCAGATAGCCCATAATAATAGCTTTGGCTCTGAGCAGCCGAGCACTGGTTTTAGTAATTTGATAGATAGCCTGGGGCTGAAGTTTGCCCATTTTGCAATGCTTTTGACTAACATTGTTCCATCCACTTAAATTTCAAATATCTTTGGCGAGCCCAGAGAGTGGAAACTGTTCTCCTGTTGTGAGACAGTAATGAAGTTTTCTATTCAGAAAAGTCTATACTGCATATGCGAGTTGAACCGGTATCTTTCATTGTGACAATGAGCGGCCCGCAACTGCGGCCTGTCTTGAAAGGCAACTCTGTCTTGCATAAAATATACGTGTAAATTTACCAACGTGTAAATGGTCCACATACCTCATATTTCGGAAAGAACCAGACCCACCTACCTTCATGGTTATTGATGGTCTTGTGGTAAGCCCAAAGGCCCCTGGTGCGGATTCTAATTCCGTCCCAGCTTAGGATTGCTGGGGTGCGTGGACCCAATTCCCTGAGGACCGGTTTGGGCCTTGGCCTGAAAGGCCTGCGCCCAGTTTTGAAGCTGTCACCAGCTTCAGTGAGGATTCGACGGCTGGACATTGCTGCCCTCACTTGAACCTGCCGATTCGGAATTTAAGGCAGGTCCGACGGCGTTCTTCTGGAAGCAGTTCATTTTGAAGTGTGCATTATACCCCTACATAGCGTTGTTTACTGCTGTTCCTTTCAGGAACAATTTTGCAGGTGCATGGTATCTCACTGCTGGCACCTGTCTAGTAATGATGTGGCGTGACGTGGCTGCTCCTTCACGAGGGAACTCTGGCCTTCAGGTTTCTTCGCTAGTGAAGGTCTTGATGCCATGCGGTATATCTCTACTGATATGCCATACATGGACCGTATCAGGTGGGAGTATTAGTGGGATGAGCGCTCTCTGATGCTATCCATGCTCCACATGGGTAAACGGCCGAGGACGTACCCATGTCGGAGGGACCCTCCTGGCCTGCCCAGGTCTTTCAGGCTCTATTGAACCTCTCTAGGCCACTGGAGTTTGAAGCCGTGTCTTCACACGGTCCCCTCACGTGGTCCTGCGGCCGGGTTTCCCCGAGCCGGGTTCATCTCGAGGTTTGTGTTTTTCCACGTGGTCCCCACGGTCGGATTTCCCCGAGCCGGGTTCATCCCGCGGTTTACCTTGCCGCGGTCCCCGCAGCCGGGTTTCCTCGAGCCAGGTTCACCCCGCAGTTTGGCTTCTCCCCACGGTCTCCGCGGCCGGGTTTCCCCAAGCCGGGTTCATCCCGTTGAGAATCTTCCCACGGCCGGGATTTCTCTCCCCCCCCCCCCCCCCCGAGGTTTCCTCGATCCAGGTTCACCCCGCGGCCAGAATCTTCCCACGGTCCCAGCGGCCGGGTTTTCCCCGAGCCGGGTTCACCCCGCGGCCAGATTCCTCCTGTTCCTGGTTCCCCGCGGATTCCAGTCACAGCCGAGATTCCCTCGCGGTCCCTGGAGACGGGATTCCCCGCAAAGTCTGTGGTGGGGTCCCCCCCCCCCCCCCCCGTCCCCCCCATCCGGGCATCCCCGCGATTCTCGCAGCCGGGATTTCCCCGCGGTGTAGGGGAATCCGCGATATCTCCAGCAGGAACTCTGTCAGAACTTCCTGCAAGGAGAAAAAGCAGACCTGGAGTTAGTTGAAAAACTTACCTTCAGGTTTCAAACTTACCGCTGGTGGACCAGCGCTTCCACAGCCTGCCGATGCGCAATGCGGTAAACGATATGTCGCGCATACGTGCTGGCGGGGTCTTTACATAGTCACTCACATGACTCCGAGTAAAAGCTAGAAATACAGTGTGAACTACTTTGTGGACAAATGACAGGAAATCACAGGCTCTGACAATGGATGGACTATACGCAGCATATGGCTGTTACTGATATTTTAGTGACTATGAAAATGAATCCTAAGATAGACACAAAAAGCTGGAGTAACTCAGCGGGACAGGCAGCATCTCTGGAGAGAAGGAATGGGTGACGATGAATCCTTCTTGGTGCAATAAGGAAAAATGACTCCTGATGTATTTGCAGGAATTTGCAAGTTACTGCTTTTTATTTTTTTTTTCAGGATGGGAACTGGAAATTAATATTTTTGATATTTTATGACAAATAGCAAAATATTCCTGATGGTTTGTGTAATATTCCGTTTTCCAAAATTACAGTAAAACTAGCGATAATCTCTGGGCTACAGTTCATGGAGTTAAATCAGAAACGGTAACTTAAAGAAGCAACATCAAATCAGGTGTCGGCTGGAGTTGAAAATTGAAAAACAAATAAGAAAATTAAAGAAATGCGCTGATATTGCCATCATTGATGCCTGTACTAAAAGCCACATCTGAATATTACTATCTTTAAATGTAATCATTTTAATGCCTCCGCCCCACATTGTGAAGATTGACAGCAAAGTAATCAATTGATATCACAATTTCAATCTATGTAGTTATATCACCCATTTAAATTATAATTTATACCTAATACTTTAAAATACAACTTGTGGTTGAAAGATGCAACAGTAATCAAATTGATCCTGAAGTTATTCCACAAAAATTGAGCCACTAATTTCTAGATTATAACAGTGACAAAGTTAAGTACACGGAGCTAGGAACGCTATTGCTGTGGTGCAAGCTGACTCGAATCGTGTAATCACGACTGCAGACTAATGGGGCCACCATTAATGTGCCTTAATATAATAACATTAATGTGCGGCGCTGACATTTCTAACGTGGCGCTGCGTAATCTACACTTGCAGGCACAGATACTAATCACGAAACTGGATCCGAAGTAGGCGCTAAAAATTACCCATGACCTACTACCGCGTTTTCGCCGAATGGACCCATCTTGCTCCTCTCTATGATCTTTGCACACTACTGGCAGTGTCCTGACACACCGTGAAACCCCACGCACACCTGGCTGTTCCAGACACTGCAACCTCTCACACACCTGGCTGTTCCTGACACTGTAAACTCTCACACACCTGGCTGTTCCTGACTCTGTAAACCACCACCCCCCCCCCCCCCCCCCACACACCTGGCTGTTCCTGACACTGTGTAACCGCACACACACCTAGCCGTTCCTGACACTGTAACCTCTCACACACCTGGCTGTTCCTGACACTGTAAACCCTCACACTCCTGGCTGTTCCAGACACTGCAACCTCTCACACCTGGCTATTCCTGACACTGTAAAACCTCACACTCCTGTCTGTTCCTGACACTGTAAACCTCTCACACACCTGGCTGTTCCTGAAACTGTAAACCCTCACACACCTGGCTGTTCCTGACACTGTTAACCTTCACACACCTGGCTGTTCCTGACACTGTTAACCTTCACACACCTGGGTGTTCCTGACACACTGCGTAACCGCACATGCACCTGGCAACATCCTGACACACTTTGTGACCCCACACACTCCTGGCTGCTCCTGACATAATGATATTTTTTAAAACATTCCTGAAAGTCCGCAATGTCTATGGTTTTGAATCACAAGGTTCCCTCCACCACAGTGGACAGAATCCTGAATTAATCTGATCTGATTCTCACTCCCTTACTCCTGGACAAGGCAAGAACAGCGTTTCCCTAGTCTTCACTGTCTTCCCGACAATCCTCCTCACTCAATTGATGATATTTCACTTTTGTTGACAAATCCAAATAAGGACCCACCTCTCGATACAACATCCCTACCTCCACCTGTATGTTGAATGCATTGCTTCCTTCATGACTCCCTGGCCTGCTCTTGTCCAGCACCCATTCCATTTCTAATGTCACTTTCCCCATGAACACCTGTCCTGTCCCCACTTTGCTTCCAACCATGCAGGGAAAGAAAATGTCTTTCTAGTTGAAGGTACTTGCAGCTTTCACCGCTGACTCTGAACAATTGACTGACACTTCTGGTCATCCCAGTCCCACTCTGTCCCCTCTGACTTTGGTCCACCACACAAACCGTGTTAGAATCACAGATTAGTACCTCATCTCCCAGTACAATGCGTGATAGCCTTCTGGACTCAACATTGATTGCAATACGTTTCAATGATCAGCATCACCTTTCCCCTTCCATTCCCTTCTCCTGCTCCCACTCATTCTCTCTCCCCTTCCCCAACTCCCAATCTCCTCCTCCTCCCATCTCTTTGCCTCTCCCCTCCAAGTCCCATTCCCCCTCCCATGCACCCCTCACTCTCGCCCTTCCACCCTGCACCCATTCCCTCTCCCTCTGTCCTCCCTTTTCTTGCTCTCTCTCTCTCCCTCCCTTCTGCTCCTCCTCCGAGCCCACCTCCTTCCTCCCACACTGATTCCCCCCTCCCCACATGTGCTGCCTGAGCTGCTGGGTATTTCCCTCCAGATGTCCCTCTGACAGAACACCCAATGCCCTTTACCCTGTCTGTGTCCACCAGATCAACACTGGGTTTTTCAAAGTCTGTGTTCAAATCCAAAATAAATGCAAGCTGTGTTTGTCATGGGAGAATCTACTATAGGACATGCAGGGACCAGTGAACTGTCCGGGGAACGGTCTCACTTTCACAGCGCAGTTAATATCAGAATCTGCTTGATTACACTTTTCAAAATCCAAATTAAACAGAATTTTCTCAAATGTTTCCGCAAAATGTGATAAATGTCAACAATTAGAAGCTAATCTAACGCATTCATTCACAAAATGTTCAAAAATTACCAATTTTTGGACAGAAATTTTTGAGATAATCTCAATTGTAGTGATTTTAAGATAATTCTCAATTCCAGACTCAAAATTAATTATATTGGGAATATATGAAACGGATCAGATACTAACAACACAACAAAGAATTTTTATTGGTTATAGTTTAATAATTGGTAAAAAATTAATACTAAGATTTTGGAAAGGTCCCATATCCCCTACAATCAAAATGTGGATTACAGAAATGTCGGAGACACTTCACCTGGAACGATTAAGACTTGTCCTAATGGACAGGTTAGATCAATTCAGAGGAATATGGTCTCCATTTATTAAATATTTAAAGGGTTAAGATGGTCCGGTTCGAGGCCATGACTGAAGCCTGAATGAAGGAATAGATGAAGAATTATATACAATAGATCATGAATATATCTCCAATTAAGAATATCTTGCTTAATACTCCACTCATTTTATTTATCTCTTTCTTATTTCTCTTTCTTTTTATTACCTATCTTTATTTCCTACTGTTATAAAATAAAAAAAATATAGAAGTATAAATAAGATTGACTGTAAATTTTAAAAATATTAAGAATGTATGTGACGAATAATATTTTCTTTTTTTTTGATTTTATATTATTTCTTCTTAATATGTAATTACTTCTAATAAAAATATTTTACAAAAAAAAAACAAAAAAAGAATCTGCTTGGCTGGTGATTTTCTCAGCCGTGGCTTGCCGTCAATATAATTGAAGGGCATTGAACTCATTCTTGTAATCATGAATGTTGAGTTTTGAGTTGAGCCACCTAACATTGTGTCCATTATCTGCCTGTTCCCGTGCAAGATGTTCAACAGAAACACAAGGAGACTCTACGAGCACAGACTGAAACACTGAGCGTGAACACGATACTGATGAAGGAGAAGGTTAAGGTTTTCCAGCTTCTTGATCGATACGCTGAGCTCACAATTATCTCCACTGTTCGAGATCGGACCCTGGTGGAACATGAGCTGCTGGCAAGAGGCCGGGACCATGAAGAATGGAGAAATCAATGTATCCGGAGAGAACTGGAAAAAATCAGGACTGATCAATTGTTCCAGAGCAGCTTTACCCGGAGGAAATCCCGATCTGGGAGTTCAGCATCAGTGGCCGGAGTGGCGGGGATCGGAAAAACTACAATGGTGCAAAAGATTGTTCATGACTGGGCCACAGGGAAAATATACCAACACTTCCAGTTTGTCTTCAGTTTCAAATTCCGGGATTTGAACACTATTAACTGCAGAGTAACCCTGAGGGAACTGATTCTGGAACAGTATCCTTACTTTGGGAATATCCTGGGAGAGGTCTGGAAGAACCCAGAGGGATTGCTGTTTATATTCGATGGTTTGGATGAATTCAAGGGCAAAATCGATTTTGCTGACAGTCGGAGAGATACAGAACCTCAACACCAGTGCCCAGATCCCGAGTGGTGGTGTGAAGTGTCTGACATTGTGTACAGTTTAATCCAGCACAAGCTGCTCCCAGGGTGTTCAGTGCTAGTGACCACCCGCCCCACTGCGTTACATTTACTGGAAAAGGCAGAGATCAGTGTCTCGGCTGAAATTCTGGGATTTGCTGGTGAGGAACGGAAGGAATATTTCACCAGGTATTTTGAAGATCAGTCGGTGGCAGCAGCTGTTTTCAAACACGTGAAGGAGAACGAGATCCTGTACACCATGAGCTACAACCCCTCCTACTGCTGGATCCTCGGCCTGACACTGGGCCCCTTCTTCACACAAACACACCGGGACCCGCAGCGAGTTCCCAAGACCATCACACAACTATATTGCTACTTTATTTACCACATCCTGAAAAACCACGGCCGTGAGATTGAGAACCTCCGTGATGTGTTACTGAGGGTTGGTCAGCTGGCCTTCACTGGAGTGGCTGAGAAGAACATTGTGTTCACAGATAGAGATTTGATCAAATACAATCTGCAGCCTTCCCAGTTCCTGTCTGGATTCCTGATGGAACTTTTGGATAGAGAGGATTCAGCCCGGAGCGTGGTGTACACCTTCCCGCACCTCACCATCCAAGAGTTTGTAGCCGCACTCGCACAATTCCTGACTGTAGATCCCGGGAATATCGTGAAATTTATGTCTGAAGCCCACAGCACGACAGACGGGCGATTTGAAGTATTTCTCCGTTTTGTCGCTGGTCTCTCCTCCCCACGGGCAGCTCGGGTCCTGGAGGAGTTTCTGGGTCCATTTCCTAATGAAACAACCTGCCGAGTGATTGACTGGGTGAAGGAGGAGGTTAAACGCCAGGCTGGAAACACATGGAGTGAGTTTGGTAAACGGAGACTCCTGAACACGCTGCACTGCCTGTTTGAGTCTCAGAATCCTGCACTGGCTCAGCTGGCACTGGGATCTGTGGAAACGCTTTCATTCAGTAACCTGGGACTGACCCCGATTGACTGTGTGGTCCTATCACATGTCATCAGGCCCTGTGATACAATCAAACTCCTCGATGTGGAGAACTGCCGCATTCAGCGTGAAGGTCTCCAGCGGCTGGGACCGGCTCTGCACAAGTGTCAGCACTTGCGGTAACTGTCTGTTTCACGTTAACACTGAACTGTAAAATTGTTACACAATTCTGTTCTTCCATCCAGCACCCCTTCTATGGTGCAGGACAGAAGAGCCCAGAGATGCTGCCTGACCCACTGAGTTACATAGAAACATAGAAAATGGGTGCAGGCGATTCGGCCCTTCGAGCCAGCACCGCCATTCATTGTGATCATGGCTGATCACCCCCAATCAATAACCTGTGCCTGCCTTCTTCCCCCATATCCTTTAATTCCACTAGACCCTAGAGCTCTATCTAACTCTCTCTTAAATCCATCCAGTGATTTTGCCTCCACTACCCTTTGTGGCAGGGAATTCCACAAATTCATAACTCTCTGGGTGATAAAGTATTTTTCTCACCTCAGTCTTAAATGGCCTCCCTTTTATTCTAAGACTGTAACCCCGGTTTCTGGACTCACCCAACATAGGGAACATTTTTCCTGCATCTAGCTTGTCCAGTCCTTTTATAGTTTTTTATGTCTCTATAAGATCCCCCCTCATCCTTCTAAACTCCAGTGAATACAAGCCTAGTCTTTGCAATCTTTCCTCATATGACAGTCCCGCCATCCCAGGGAACAATCTCGTGAACCTACGCTGCACTGCCTCAACCACTAGGATGTCCTTCCTCAAATTAGGAGACCAAAACTCTACACAATACTCCGGATGTGGTCTTACCACAGCCCTATACAACTGCAGAAGAACCTCAATTCAATTCAATTCAATCTTTAATTGTCATTGTGCAGTGTACAGTATAGAGACAACGAAATGCAGTTAGCATCTCCCCAGAAGAGCGAACTTAGAATAATGAACGGTAAATATATGTATATGTACAACAGTATCAGTAGTGCAATTATAATGGGGGAAGGAGTGGGTGACTGGCAATCACTCTTTACTCCTATAATGAAATCCTCTTGTTATGAAGGCCAATGAGTTGCTCCAGCATTTTGTGGCTACTCCTTCTATGGGGCCGGCCGTCACTGTGCATGGCACCTCTCTGATTTTACCCTCCCCCCGGGTCGCCGGTGGCCGACTCAGTCCCACCCTCCCACGGGTCAGGTGTGTTGCAGCTGTTCTCTGCACGGGGAACATTTCCCAGTCGTCGGGGAATGAGAATAAATGATGAAACTCACCAAACACCACAACGACAGAGATGTATTCAATCATTTGCTGAGGTGCTTCCAGAAATATCAATTTGGGAGAAGTTATCTCACACCCGGGGTTTTTTATCAGTTTGTTGCTTAGTCTGTCTGTTTGTGTTTAGATTAGGACGCAACAGCTTGGGATATTCCGGAGTGAAACTGGTGTATGCGGCTCTGAGGAACCCGGACTGTAAAATACAGACACTGCGGTAAGTCCCAGACTGTGAGAGATTGTGTTTACACTCACTGGGTGTCTTACACTGAACATTAATATGATCAATAATTGTGTCACTGATAAACACTGGGGATTTGCATCGTCTCCTGTCTCTGTGTCCCTCACCCTCACTTTCTCTCATCTCCAGGCTGAACAGTGTCGGTCTCACAGATTCTAGAGCCGAGGATCTCGCCTCCGCTCTCAGTACAAACACCTCACTGACGGAGCTGCAGCTGAGTGGGAATAAACTGGGAGATTCCGGAGCGATACTGGCGTCTGCGGCTCTGAGGAACCCAGACTGTAAAATACAGAGACTGTGGTAAGTCCCAGACTGTGAGAGATTGTGTTTACACTCACTGGGTGTCTGACACTGAACATTAATATGATCAGTAATTGTGTCACTGATAAATACTGGGGATTTGCACCGTCTCCTGTCTCTCTGTGTCCCTCACAGTCACTCTCTCTCATTTCCAGGCTGGACAATGTCGGTCTCACCGATTCTGGAGTCGAGGATCTCGCCTCCGCTCTCAGTACAAACCACATGGTGACGGAGCTGAACCTGACAGACAACTCCCTCACAGACCGATGTGTCCCCTCTCTCCGCCGCCTCATACTGACCCTCCCGAGACTGGAGCTGATCTGGTGAGTATTTGTGTTAATGTTTAGTGTGATAAAATATCAGGGGATCCGCAGGCTTCTCCTGTGATCTTGTTCTGTAAATGTTGTTGAAATATTAACCCCAGTCCCAGTTATTGATACTGTTGTTTAATCTCTTTATATCCTCTTTATTCCTCGACTGTTTCAGGCTGGTGGGGAATCTGTTCAGTGAAGATGGACGGAACCAGTTGGAGAGTCTGCAGAGAACCCAGACCTGGACTGAGTATGGTCGTGTAAACATCTCTGAATGTGAACGTCACCGCCCTGGGGACTAGAATATTGTTGGCCGATTCCCCGCCCTCCCCTTTAAGCGGCCGCCCTCCCCTCTAAGCGTTTAAACCCCAACAGTTCCCGGGCCGGGCGGGCGGTGACGTCTGAGGCGGCCCTGCCCGCTGTCACGTGACCCGGATACGCGGCGCTGCTGCTGGTGCCGGATATCCGGTGCTGGGGGAATTGCCAGTGGGGGACGGGGGAATTGCAGCGGGACCTGCAGGATCCCGGATGTGACGTCATCATCAGCGGCCCCCACTCCTGCTGCGGATTGATGACGACATCAGCAGCATTGTTCAAATTGTTCATTCACATAGCAATGTCTGTTACTGCTTTATCATCTGTAACTCACATGTAAATAGTTTATTACAGTGAACAAATATACCAAGCTGTGAGAAAGTATAGTGGAAATTATCTATCTGAGGAGGACTGGCATAGTACTATTTTTTCCGAGGGGCAAAGCCCCGAGGAAAAAATAGTTACTATTGACAGTCCCTCCGAAAATAGATAATTTCCACTATACTTTTGAACTAAAAGCTTGGTATATTTTTGTTTTGTATCCCTTCATAACATCTAATAAAAATAAAATCTAATAAAAATAAAAAGTACAGAAAATAAATCGTGATTTTTTTGTAGATTTATCAATTAAAGTGAAGAATTCTGCCTCAGAATCTGAACTATGCAGGATAAGATCAGTTTTTCTCATATCTCGCAAGTTTTCCATGCCACGATTTGCGTCCAGTCTCGCTGTACTGCTGCAGCATTGCCGTCTGCGCGTTCGTGGTTCGAATTGAAGAAAATTTTGTGACCGAGTTTTGAGCATGCGCAGTTTTACCAAGGAAGAAAATAGTAAAAAGAGCATGCGCAGTGCTGCCCAGGAGAAAATAGCAAAAAATAATCGGAGCTAGTGCGATTTATTTTTGGTCCGTCGAATAGCGATTGACCAATCACGTTTCTAGAATGCTCATGAATATTCATAGAAGGGATATAATAATAAATATTGTAAGTTAGTGGATGTCTGGCCTACTAATATTTGCAGAACTCAATAAACACTTGGCAACTCCAGACTCCCGAGAGTCATAGAGTGATACAGTGTGGAAATAGGCCCTTCGCCCCAACTTGCCCACACTGACCAACTATCTACACTAGTCCCACCTGCCCGCATTTGGCCCATATCCCTCCAAACATGTCGTATCCATGTACCTGTCAAACAGTTTCCTAAATATTGGGATCGTCCCAGCCTCAACCATCTCCCCGGCAGCTTGTTCCATACACCCGCCACCCTCTGTGTGAAAATGTTGCCCCTCAGATTCCTATCAAATATTTTCCCTTTTTCCTTGAACCTATGTTGATTCACTGACTGGGCAAGAGACTGCATCTACCCGATCTATTCCACTCATGATTTTATACACCTCTATAAGATCACCCCTCATGCTCCTGCTCTCGATGGAATAGAGACCCAGCCTACTCAACCTCTCCCTACAGCTTCCACTCTCTAATCCTGGCAACATCCTTGCAAACCTTCTCTGAACCTTTTCAAGCTTGACAATATCTCTCCTATAAAATGGTGCTCAGTACTGATAACAATACTCTAAATGCGGCCTCTCGAGATGTCTTGTACAACTGCAACATGACCGCCCGACTTCAGTTCCAACGTCAGCGCCAATATGGGCGGCTTAAGTTTTCACCAGGAAATTGTCCCCCAGTATTTTAATTCCCAGATCTTGGACGAGAAAAGGATCATGGTCTTCAAGTTCAGGGGCCGCGGAGCGTTTTTGAAGTGAACACTGATCACTTGTGTGAGATATGAAAAAATCACAAAGCTGTTTGAGACAAAGTCAGGCAAAGAAGTGTTTATTAAGATAATATTCTGCAGAATAGGTGCCTCTCCTTTGCTGTCCCCTAGAGGCACACCGAGGGTCGGGATGTATTCTATCTTTATACATTTCATTACATTATAGCCACACCCTCTTTTCTCACCATTTTGCCTCTTTTTAATTATAACATAAAGCCCACATTCCCACGAGAAAGTCCAGGAATGTCTCGGAACATCTGACGTCAAAGGCTTATATTGAAGTTTCTATCTGTTTGTTACTTTTTATCTCGAATTTCTCTCTGTTCTATATATCGTTACTTTCTATTCTACTAGCAGTCTGGTTTCTGCTGACACCTTATTTCTAAGCTATATTTTTCTATTTTAAATCAACTATGTATGTGAACCCTTTTTCTCACAATCCATCATTTTTCTTTTTGCCGAGCAACTTTTTTGATTTAAACTATATCCTACTTTTCTAATGCTATCAACAGATTCTTCGCCTCCATATCCCCCTCTCGTTGGTCATACTGTTCTGAAGGCCATTATGGTGGCAGCGCTGCTCTTTGTCAGGGCTGTTTCTATCAATCTCTGGGCCAACCCCCATACACAGGGAATGATACAGCATCCAAACAAACACAGTAACCCCACCATGACTACCACTGATGTTAGGGTTGATGTAAAGATGTGCTTCCATTTCCCAAACCAGGATTCTAGAAACCCAATCCAGGAGGTGTCTACTCCAGAGTTCACAGCCAATTCGATAGACAGAGAGGTGAGACCTGCTAGGGCTCTTGACACTGACCCATCCGGGGCAGTGTTGTTGGGGATAAATGTGCAACATTTCTTCGCCAAACATTACACACACCCCTCCCTTCTCAGCCAGTAGCATGTCCAAGGCCATGCGATTTTGCCAGGTCATTTGGCTGGTAGCTGTCAGTTGTTCCGCTAATCCTTCAACTGCATCTCGAGTGTAATTTATAAAGCGTTGTTGATTGTAGTATGAGTAGTTGATCCAGTCCACATTTTTATTAATTGTGGACCACCAGAAGAGCATGGACTCAAAGCCCGCAGCTATCTGGTTTCTGGCTTTGAATTCATCGGGTACCCCTCTTGGCACTCCTATCGCATCTATTTTGATGTGTGTGTCGAATGATCCTTTCACCTTTCTCTTTTGTCGTTGGTTTCATTCCTTGTGTTCTACATCATGTTCTACTGCTATGGTAAAGGGCATCATCAGTTGTGTGAGGGTACAGGTTCCCGTCCATGACCCTGGTAACCAGGGCCAGAGGGTATTCTCCCCGCACCACCACCAGACATCAGCTCTACTGACTATCTGCTTTCTCAGCCAGGAGCTATTGAACAGTGGCCCCTGTTCCTCAGCCGTTATGTTATATTTCTGATTGCAGTTGAGCACCTTCCCCATGTCCTGTCCCTCTGGGTTATCTCTTGTATAGCACTCAAATCCCTCCTCCCCAAGAGGAATGGTAAATGGAGGAGGTCATAGGTCTTCCCTTCGGACCTTCGTATTGTTGTTGCTGGTTGGAAATAGGTAATGATAACTCTGGCATATTGCATTCTTTGGTAAGAGGGGATTCGTGAATAGCTGTAGTATACATGACAGAGCCCCAGGTGTTCTATCCCAATTCAGGGGAAATGGTACTGGGACCAGCTGAGGCCTGGCTCCGGCGCAGCTGTAACAATTGGTTTGTTGTATACTTCTGGCTGTGTACATCATCCAGTCTAGCCAGGTGTTGGCTCCTTTTTTCTCTGTTGGTATTCCCTTCTCATATAACTGCCTTAATCCTGTTTCTCCTGCTACTATCATTATCTTCAGATCCTTAGGCTCATTTTTCCTATTTACATTGCTGACTGCTGGTGGTGCTGGTGTTGCCCCGGGATCCCTATTCTGACTGTCATCTATCTTGAACACCTCTCCCTTCTCCTCGTATCTTACCATCTCTCCATCCCGCTTCACTTCTATCTCAAACTTCAGACATGCATCCTTCCCTGTTCTATCTGCACATATCCAATACCTACCACTTTCCTGCATTTGAACACTCAGTATGCTCACATATACGCGTCCTGGTAATTTCTCGTTCGGGTTTTGATACACTTTCCACCTATCACTTTGATGGGTGGTCCGATGCCACCCATATATTGATGAAGTGAACACCACGTGCCAATCTTTACAGGGATGGGTGCATACATACATTCTATAGCCGCACCACCATTTTCCTTTACTTACATTTAAATGGGATGGTGGTGGACCTTCTATTCTGTGGTATTGTGATTTTTATGCATGTTACATTACTTACAAGTTGGGTGTTTTCCCAACACACGACCCACCAACACGAAATCTTCATTTTTCCCACGGGTTCCTGGTAAATATAAAAGTCAATGGTTCCTCTCCTTTGCGCACAGTCCACAGGCTGATATTGTCTGGTGGGGCCTCCACAGAACCCCTAACTCGACTTGCGTGTGTCCACCCTTTCTCCCTTGTTCGTACTGCTGTCTCTGTGATTAGTAACACCAGGTAGGGTCCAGTCCACTTAGGTTGCAGCTTTTCTTCTTTCCACGTTTTTATTAATACCCAGTGTCTGGCCTTGACTGAGTGAATCGGGAAGTCCAGTGGTGGGCTCTGGGCCAGCAATCCTTTAATTTTTTGGGGGGGGGTTCTGCAAGAGATTGGGACACTGCCATTAAATAGTTCCTCAGGAACACATCGTTCCCTTGCATTGTTGGAACTCCTTCTATCTTCCCTAAGTATGGGAGCCCAAATAACATCTCATATGGTGATATCCCTATGTCTTTTCGAGGTGCCGTTCGGATTCTCAACAGGGCTATCGGGAGACACTTAGTCCAGGGGAGTCTTGTTTCCTCTATCAACTTGGTGATTTGGGTCTTCAAGGTGCTATTCATTCGTTCCACCTTTCCTGAGCTCTGGGGATGCCATGGTGTATGCAATTTCCATTCTATTCCCAGTGCTTCACATATCATTTTATGTGTTTTGGGTCCCTCTATCTGAGTCTATTGTTTCCACAATAATTTGTTCTAGTAATATCTTGGCTACCGCCTGTGAGGTGGCAGTTGTCGTGGGGAATGCCTCTACCCACCTGGTGAAATGGCCCACTGTCACTACAGGCACTTCCAGGTTTGTACCCGGGGAAGCTCGGTGAAATCTATCTGTATTCTCTGGAAGGGCCTAACTGCTAATGGTTGTTGTTGGTGTTGTGCGTGTTTTTTGATTTTGTTTGTTTGTTGTGTTTGATTTTGGTTGATTAGTTTTTTGTATGTTGTTTGTTGTGTTTTTTGTGTGTTGTTTGTGTGTTTTGATAAGTTTGTGTTTATGGTTGTCCTCCTCCTGGGACTGCTCTCATGATTTTTTTGTTAATTCGCTGACATATTACACAGCCCCCTATGACTTGTCCGGCCATGGTATACATTCCACGGCAAGCGTAGATTCTGAGGAGGGTGTCACAGAGGGCTTGTGTTCCCCAATGGCTTTGTCCATGCAACCTCCCTAATAATTCTCTCATTATTTCTTTGTTCAAAATGCTTTCCATCCAGTGTCCACCATTTCCCATTTGAAGTACGCTGAGCCCCCATTTCTCTCATGTGTTCCTGCTATTTCTCACTAAAGATAGGTATCTTTTCCTCTTGTCCTCTCAAAGGTATTAGTGACTTTATTTCTACCATCAGTTTTGTGGCTGCTCTTTTTGTAACCTCATCCACTGCCCTATTTCCTCTGGCCTCTAGGGTGTTACCCTTCTGATGCCCTGCCACATGTGCTATGGCTATTCGTTCTGGTTTTTGCAAGGCTTCCAGTGTCTGTCCTACCAATTGCTCATGCGCTAATTCTTTCCCTCGAGTGGTTATCATTCCTCGCTCTTTCCAGATTTTCCCAAAGGTGTGTACTACTCCAAAAGCATATTTTGAATCGGTATACACTGTTCCTTCCTTCCTCTCCAATAGTTCCAAAGCTCTCATTAATGCAAATAATTCACAAGATTGAGCTGACCAACTACCAGGTAGCCTGCCGCTTTCAATTTCCTCCATAGTTTCCACCGTTCACTTTAACCGTACCCACTATGTCTTTCTCCATCTATGCACCTGGAGGATCCATTTATAAACCACCGGCTGACCTCAGCCAGAGGTTGCTCTTCTAAGTCTTCTCTACTTTTTGACTGCAAATCTATTATTGTACTACAGCAGTGTACTGGGTCCTCTTCCCCGTCGTCGCCCTGTTTCTCTGCTGGATACAGGAATTGGGACGGGTTAAGGTTCTTATCTGTAATTGTAGTCAAATCGTCTTTTTCCATCTGGATGGCCTCATACTTTAAAAGTCTAGAGTCTGTTAACCATCTGTTGGATTTTTGAGTGAGTATGGTTCTCACCGTGTGTGGCGTAGAAACAACCAGAGCTCCTCCAAAGGTTAATTTTCTACTCTCTTCCACCAATATTGCGGTAGCTGTATATTAGATCCCTGGAGACTGGATCTAATATTTTCGAGAGGAATGCCACTGGCTGTCGATTTCCCCCTCTTTTCTGGGTGAGTACCCCTAATGCCACCCCCTTGTCTGAATTTACGAACAGGTGGAAAGTTTGTTCTACTGAGGGCAGAGCCAACACGGGAGCAGTAATCAAACTGTTCTTTAATTTCCTAAATTCCACCTCCTGTTCTGGGGTCCACTGAACTTTGTCTTTCTCTTCCCCCAATTTATCATACAGGAATTCCACTTGTCTGGAGTAATCATCTATCCACAGCCGACAGTTTCCTATCAATCCCAGGAATTTTCGGATCTCTTTCTTATTCTTTGGTAGTGGTACTCCCGTGATCTCAGCTATCCTTTCGGGGTTTATTCGTCTCTTTCCTCCACTTATCAGATGTCCCAGATATTTTACCTCTTGTTCCACAAATTGAAGCTTGTTACGGACACCCTTAACCCCTTCCTCCCCAAGAAGTTTAACAGGCTTATCGTGACATCCTCTTCTCTCTCTCCTGACAAGAGAAGGTCATCCACGTACTGTAATAGTTGTGTTTCCCCGTGACCTGGGAAATCCTCCAGTACCTGCTCCAAAATTTGGCCGAATAAATTTGGTGATTCTGTAAAACCTTGAGGGAGCACTGCCCACCGGAATTGTTGCTTTCGCCCGGTATTTAGGTTTTCCCACTCAAAAGCAAATAAGTCTCTACTCTCTGTTGCCAGCGGGCAGCTCCAGAAGGCGTCCTTTAAATCTACCACACTAAACCATTTGTGGATTGGTGGTTTACCGTCCCATGATGGTGTAAGGGTTAGGCACTACCGGGTGTCGGGCTTGGACCACCTTGTTCAGTTCCCTGAAGTCCTGTACAAGTCTATATCTGCTGCCGCAGCATTTTGCTGCCCTGGTGGGTTTTCCTGTTCCCACTTTCTCATTGCTGCTGCCCTAATCATTTGCCTCTCCTCGAATGTGAAGCGATTCCCCATAATTGGCCATTAACTCCTCCCATATGTAAGTGTTTGGCCCAAGGAACTGATCTAACTGTTCTGCCAGACCTAAAGGATCCCCTAGGAGGCTTCTCATTTCTTTTTGGAAATTCCTCACTTCAGTACTAGTTAAGGGGTCATTAACAAACCCCATTCCCCCTTGGGGTCCTCCCATGGGTACCTCTCTTAGAGGTCTAATTTTTACCGATTTTCTTCTTACTCTGACTGACCTCCTGACTCCCTCTCCTGGTGACGGGGGGTTTAATTCATCTACCGCGACCGCCTCCTGTCTCTTTATTATTCCCTTTTCTTTTCTCACTCCTGGGGTCCCGGTAGGTCACTGTCGGTGTCATCACCGTCAGTAACATCATCATTAAATTCTTGTTTTACCCTGACCTTTCTTTTTACCATCAAAGTTTCTCCAGTAAATTCTATCTGACCCATCCTCTGGCCACCAGACCGAAGCTCATTTTATCGGGTGTTTTGGCCATTCAAAATAACAATACCTTATCATTGTTGTCTTCTCCAACCCCTGGGTATTTCCTGCCCCCAGTGGTTCAGCATTCACCCCAACGGACTATTAGGCAGAATGCTGGGATGGGTTTTTCACTTACATTTCCCATTCTCTTGATCGGAATTCCTCTCCGATCTTTTATCAAATCGCCCAGGTAATACTATAATATTCAAAGTTTCTTACCGTGGGTCTGTGCACAGAGTTACTCGATTTTCGCCCAATCTCCAACCACCTTCACTTCTTTGGTACACTAAAGGCTGGAGAAACTCAGCGGGTGCAGCAGCATCCAAGGAGCGAAGGAGATAGGCGACGTTTCGGGTCGAGACCCTTCTTCAGACTGGTCAGGGATCAGGGAAACGAGAGATATAGATGGTGATGTGGAGAGATAAAGAACAATGAATGAAAGATATGCAAAAAAGTATCGATGATAAAGGAAACAAGCCATTGTAAGCTGTTTGTAGTGTGAAAATGAGAAGCTAGTGCGACTAGGTCGGTCCTCAGCAGAGGTCTTACCTTTGTCCCCCTCCGTCCCCACCTCAATGAGTTACCCCCCCACCACACAACGCTCCGTCCTCAGTGCACTCACCTGCCTTCCTCCGGCCACAACCCCCATCCTTGCCGCATGTTCACCATCCCCCCAGACCTCCCCCTCTCCGACACTGAAAGGTCAGTCCTCAGCAGAGGTCTTACCTTTGTGCCCCTCCGACCCCACCTCAATGAGTTTCCGCCGCCCACCACACTTGGAGCTCTTCTACCATCGCCGCCTCACAGCATTCTTCCACGGGAAGAAGTCCTCGCCTCCCACTGATGATACCTTTTCCTGTCTCCAACGTACCGCCTCCACTTGGACCCCCCCTCGTACTTTCCAGCTCTAGAACTATTTAATCCGAACGCCGTCGGGACATCACCGCCTCGACTTCTCCACTCCCCTGTCTCACCTCCAATCTCTTTCCCCCTCCCCCACGAACGTACAGCCATCCGACTCACTCCGTAGCAACCCAGACTGGGTTATCAAACCCGCCGACAAGGGAGGGTGCCGTGGTAGTCTGGCGCATCGATCTCTACAAAAGTGGAGGCCGCGCGCCAACTCTCGGACACAGCCTCCTACTTACCCCTGGACCATGACCCCACTGACGAACACCAGGCCACCAACTCGAGCACCATAACCGACTTCATCAGCTCCGGCTCCCTACCCCCCCGAGCCTCCGACCTCATCGTTTCCCAGCCCCGCACGGCCCGATTTTACCTTCTCCCCAAAATCCCACAAACCCGACTGCCCTGGCAGACCCATTGTCTCTGCCTGTTCGTGCCCCACCGAACACATTTCCACATAACCTTGACGACCCATCCTATCCCCCTTTGTTAAATTCCCTTCCCACTTATGTTCAAGAACACTCAGACACACCTCTCCGTCCGGCTCCGTGCATTCCATTCTCCAGGCCCCATCCTCTCATCTTTACCATGGATATCCAGTCACTCTACACCTCCATCCCTCCACCAGGAGAGCGGTCTCAAAGCCCTCCGGTTCTTCCTCGACCAAGGAGCAACCCATACCCGTCCACTGACAACCCTCCTCCGCCTAGCAGAGTTGGTCCTCACCCTCAATACTTCTCTTTGATACCTCCCATTTCCTCCAAACACAAGGCGTAGCTATGGCACACGCAAGGGGCCCCAGCTACGCTTGCCCTCTTTGTTGGGTACGTCGAACAATCCTTGTTCTCGGCGTACCATGGCCCCATCCCCGACCTCTACCTCCGTTACATCGACGACTGTGCTTTGTGTCACGCTCCTGCACCCACACACACAACTGACTGACTTCATTCAATTTCACCACCAACTTTCCATCCGGCACTCAAATACACTATGGACCATTTCCGACACTTCGCCTACCATTTCCTTGACCTCACCATCTCTATTGCAGGTGATAAGCTCCTGACCGACATCCACTACAAACCTACTGACTCCCACAGCTACCTGGACTACTCCTTCCTCCCACCTACTTCCTGTAAGGACTTCCATCCCCTATTCCCAATTCCTCCGTCTACGCCGCTCGCATCTGCCTCCAGATGAGGTGTTCCACAGCAGGTCATCACAAATGGCCCTCAGTCTTTTCAGAGAACGGGGATTCCCCTCCCCCCACTATTGATGAGGCTCGCACCAGGGTCTCTCCATACCCCGCAACACTGCCCTCCGCTCCCCATTCCCCCACTCACAAACAGGGCAGAGTCCCCCTGGTCCTCACCTTTCACCCCATCTAGCCGGCAAATACAGCATATAGTCCTCCGCCAGTTTCGCCACCTCCAACGTGACCCCTCCACCCGCCACATCTTTCCAAACTCCCCCCCCCCCCTGTCTGCCTTCCCTTTTATTCCGCAAAGACCGCTCCTCCCTCCGCAACTCCCTTGTCAGAAAATCTTACCTCCCTCCCATTTCTAACACCCCTTCCCCGGGCCACTTTCCCTTGCAAACCGCAAGAAATGCAACACTTGTCCCTTCACCTCCCCCCCTCCACTCCTTTCAGGACCCAAGCAATCCTTCCAGGTCCGACAGAGGTTCACCTGCACCTCCCTCCCAACCTCATCTACTGCCATCCGCTGCTCCAGATGCCGGAGAACAGATGAATCTATATCGGTGAGACCAAGCGGAGGCTTGGCGATCGCTTTCGGCCGAACAACCTCCGCTCGTCCGCAATAACCAACCCGACCTCCCGGTGGCTCAGCACTTCAACTCCCCCTCCCATTCCACATCCGACCTCTTGGTCCTGGGCCCTCCTCCCACGGCCAGAGTGAGCAACACCGCAAGCTGGAGGAACAGCACCTCATATTCCGCTTGGGGAGTCTGCATCCTTTGGGCTTGAATATGAATTTCTCAATTCTGTAACCCTTGCTCTCTCCTCCCCTTCCACCACCTCTCCCTCAGCCCTCGGCTCTGGCATTCCCTCTATCTCTATCTCCCACCCCCACCCCAGTCGCACCAGCTTCTCATTTTCACACCACAAACAGCTTACAATGGCTTGTTCCCTTTATCACCGATACTTTTTTGTATATCTTTCATTCATTGTTCCTTATCTCTCCACATCACCGTCTATATCTCTCGTTTCCCTGATCCCTGACCAGTCTGAAGAAGGGTCTCGACCCGAAACGTCGCCTATCTCCTTCGCTCCTTAGATGCTGCTGCACCCGCTGAGTTTCTCCAGCTTTTTGTGTACCTTCTATACTCAATGCTCTGATTTATAAAGGGCAGCATACCAAAAGCTTTCTTTACCACCCTATCTACATGAGATTCCACTTTCAGGGAACTATGGCACATTATTCAACCCCCCCACCCCCCCCCCCCCTTAGATCCCTCTGTTTTCAAACTGCATCCTCAATTCGCTACCATTTACCATGTATGTCCTATTTTGATTTGTCCTGCCAAGATGTAGCACCTCACACTTATCAGCATTAAACTCCATCTGCTATCTTTCAGCCAACTCTTTCAAATGGCCTAATATCTCTCCTGTAGACTTTTGAAAATCTACTTCATTACCTGATCCTGTCCCTGCTTTTCGCCCCATATCCCTTGATTCCATTAGCCCTAAGAGCTAAATCTAATTCTCTTGAACAAATCAGGGCTGTCAACAGCTGACCAAGAGAAGGGTGGAGCCCTTAATATAATGGCCCATTGTTGGCTGGGGAAGAGTGATAACGAACGGATACAATTAACATTATTTCCGACCCAAAACATTGCCTATCCATGTTTCCCAGAGATACAGTCCCACTCAGATATTTTGTGTAGACTATCATCTGCAGTGGAGCAGTCTGAAGAAGGGTCCCCTCGGCCCAAAACGTCACCCATTCCTTCTATCCAGAGATGTTGTACTGACTTGCTGAGTTATTCCAGCCATTTTATGTCCAGCATCAGCAGTTCATTGTTTTTCAATATTCTACCCATTTCAACCCCCACTCTCAATTCCTCCGTCTGCACCGCATCTGCACCCAGGTTTGAGGTGTTCCAGACCAGGGGCATCGGAAATGTCCCTCATTCTTTAGGGAACAGGGTTCCCCCACCTCTTTGATTATAGACCGAGCTCTCACCAGGTCTCCTCTATTCCTACACAACTCCGCTCTCATTCCCCATCCCCCAAAACTCGTAACAAGGACAGAGTCTTCCCTTGTCCGCACCTTCCACCCTACAGCCATCGCATCTGTGCCCCACCTTCATCTCCTTTCCCCATTTTGTAACTGACATTTGATACAGTAATATTTAAATGACGTAGGAAAGAACTACAGATGCTGGTTTACATCGAAGAACAGAAAAAAAAAACAGTGGATCAGACAACAACATCCTGAGAAAAAGAATAGGTGACATTTTGGATCCTGACCCTTCTTTGGACTCAAGTCTGTTGCCATACTGTAAAACATCTGTCATGACTTCCAAAAAATATATTGGACCAATTCCAGAAAGTTTTAGTTTAGAGGTACAGTGCAGAAACATGCCCTTTCAGCCCACTGAGTCCGTGACTGACCAGCGATCACCCCGCACACTAATACTAGCCCACGCACTAGGGAGAATTTACCCATTTTTAACCAAAGCCAATTAAGCTACAAACTTGTACATATTTGACAGTGGGAGGAAACCAGAGCCCCAGAAAAAAACCCACTCAGTCATGGGCCGAACGTAACAACAGAACCCGTAGTCAGAAATCGAACCTGGGGTCTCTGGCGCTGTGAGGCAGCAACTCTACCACCATGCCATCCCTGAATGTATCCAACTGTAAATCCTTGGTGTGTACCTGAATGAGCTTTCAATTACACAGAGTGTAAATTCTCTGTTTTAAATTGCTCAAGCTAAATTTAAACATGGCCTCAATAACTTATGGACCAAGTCCATGAAATTGCCATGAAAATTCCCATTGCTCCTGGCATGGGGAAGTAAAATTATATTTAAATTCCCTATCCAACGTCTTACCTAGTTGAGTCAGATTTTAGCTGAGTGTCTCAGCCTCATTATCAAAAGCTCGCAACCTCTTAGAAATTGGACGTAGAGGTGATCTTCGTCTGTCTCTAACAACCATGGGACCCTGATATTGGAAAACATAGCTGAAACTGCATCAGCCACAAGGATCTCACTGAATAAATAATACAGTAAAAAGCTAATATAACATATTTGTTTTTTTTTGCTAAAGTATTTTATTTTTTGAAGTCAAAATAATCATTTTTGTAAAGTATTCATTTTCTGGGTGTCCATGGAAGTATTTTTGTCATGCAGCTATATCAGAAAATTAATGTATGATTATAAATGGTCGTTTTATTGAACCCACAAAGTATTTTTGATGTTTGTGGAATAGAATAAAAGAGAATATATGTGCAATTAATAGACACTGATATTTTTATGGAAGGTATTATAATATTGAAGTACTTTTATACTGAAGAAATGTTCCTGAACACTCCAGAGCAAACGGCGTCTCGCCTCACGCCAACACCGTGTCTCGGCGGTGTGTGGCCACCTTCAGCCGTGGCGAGAACAGAGCGGGCAAAGAGGAACCATGACTGGAACCGGAGCAGTGAACGCCGCGTCCCAGCCCACCGTTTCCTCGGCGACAATAACACGCTAAGATACTCAAGCAAAAATATAAATCTAACTGATACAATGGTAGTGGCACGAATATTTGAATAGCATGTTTGGCACTTTCTATTGCAATTTGTGAATTGTTCACAAAACTATAATCACACATAAGGCCGACACAGTGTATGGGGCTAAAAGAATGTGTACTTGTAAGTAGGAACATCCATTTAAACGTCCTCAAGCATAAATTTAAGACAATATTAAATGATTAAATGGGACTTCAAAAAATCAAGCCCATGATTTTCTTTTGGTAGACTGAGATTGGTGTATCACATCTATGTTAAATGATCATTAGCAGTATATGCTGATTTATTTACATTTACATGCTAAATTCATCTCTCGAGTATCTTTGATTCTCAGTCCCATCCCCCTACTTCCACCTCTGACCGACACCTCCCTCCTCCAATGATCACACTGAATTATCATGTCCCGCCCCCATTGCCTGCTGACCGACGTCACTCTCGTCCAATCGGCGCCCTTGAGAAGGGTGGGGCGAGGGAGAAGGGGGGGGAGACACTTAGAATTGTGAAGTTTAGTGGGCATTTAATATTACCAGTCAGCTCTCCTTGGTTCTGAAAAGGGGGGGGGGGGGAGAGAATGCGGCGGTGCGCGGGTGAAGGGGGGGGGGGAGAATGTAAGGGGGACGGGGAAGAGAAGGAGAAGGGGGGTTGAGAAACATTTTTTGGACGACTCGTCTTCAGACCTGAAACATCGCCTATATCCACGTTGACCCAGTAAATGCTGTCTGACCCACTGAAGTACACCAGTATTGTGACCACATCAATAATCCACGTTTCTCCACAGATACTGCCTGCCCTGCTGAATTACACCAGCACCTGTGAAACAACACCTACCACCGTCTCCACAGATGCTGCCTGACCCAACTGAGTTACTCCAGCACATCTGTTAAACATCACTTAATCTACAGAATACTCGTTACCCACTGAGTTACACTCCACCCACCCTGTGAAAACATCAACTATTCACGTTCCTCCCACAGATCTGCCTCCAGCACTTTTGACTTTTTGTTTTGAACCAGCAACTGCAGTTCCTTGGTGTCTGCCAAAGATAGGCACAAAGTGGCTGGGAAAAAATATGGGCAATGTTTCAGGTCAGGACACTTTGCTAGAAAGGTGGTGAACGAACCTCAGCTCACGTTTACATTGTGATCTGGGTCCCCACCGGAGGCCAGAAGGTTGTCCCCATTGCGTGGTCCTGGAAGCTTCAGGATGCCTTGAGTGGTCCGTAAAAGGAACTATCACTGGTAAATGCACCAGTGCAAGTGGAGGGCAGGGATGACAGTGAAATTTTCCCCGGAGCTGGAAGGCAACAAAGTTGTGTTTCTCCTCCTTTTCTGGCACAGTTTCACAAACCTAGAACACAGAGCAAAGGGGGTGAAGTGGACAACCAGTGGTTTTAACACTCATCACGTGAAGACAGAATGTGAAGTAAATATCCAGTAAAGTCAGTTGAAAGGCATAAATGTTTCCCCAGCCACGGCAAAATAACAATCTTAAATATGTTCCGTGAAGGAGGACACAGAAGATGCTGTTGTTGTTAATTACAGGAGTAAAGACGAGCCAGAAGCCAATAAAGTTATGTTTATCAAAGAACAGGACTGTCCAATTATGCCACAGACCATATTATCTCAAAGTAAACCATGGAGTGAAATGTTAGGACCTGACCCATATGTCACAGAAAGCATACAAACCAACCAAGATTTTTCAAGTGGGAAAAAACTCATGTCAGTGTCCATCAAGAGAAAGGGCCAAAGAGGAAAATTGAAGAATATTTTTCTCCAAACCAATTGGTAAAGCATGGCCATCATAGTTCTGCTTCACGTTCTTTATAAAGAGATTTTTCACAGTTACTTACCTCATCCCATACTTCTTTGGGAAACAATATGTCTTTGTCTTTGAAATCTGACTGCATCCTGGAACTACAAACATTGAACCTCTGATACACTTTGTGGAAATCAGCGGGCGGAGATCTCATTTGTTGGTGAAATGACGCCTCGTCCTGCCCCAACCCCTCCCTCCTCACCGACCCCCTCGACGCCCCAGGCTCCAGTATGGGTCACGTGCGGGCAGAGGAGATGAGGAATTAACACTTGGGCATCATGTTCAGCACGGACTTATGGCCAAAGGGCCTGTTCCTATCTGTTCGTCTCTGTTCGTGATAAAAAATCTGTTTGAGATTCACGAGAAATAAATAATTTATTGATAATAAACATTTATTTTTGTATTTTTATTGTCACATTAATGCTTTTTTTTAATATTTCAAAATATACTTTATTCCGAATGATAAATTATATACAATACATTAACCTTGCCGCGAAAAAATCCATCCGACATTTTTCGGAGGCTGTACAATAGATCAATACACGTTTAGACAATTCTTTTCTCCCCAAGTTTCCACAAATCAGTCCCCCACTCGTGGCACAAATGGTGTGGGATACCTTCCTTATATTGAGGGGCCGTCTCCACATTACCGTGCCCCCCATGTCCAGCATCGGGAAGGGCCTTAGACTGTTGGCCCTCCCCCACCGAGGCCATGGGCATTGCTGCACCGAGCTTCATTGCGTCCCTCGCACGTACTCCTCAGCCTGTAGCAAGGCCAGTCGGCAACATTCCCTGACGGACATCTCGCTCTGCTTGTGTGTGAAACAATGCTCGGGCAGACCAAAGGGCGTCCTTTAACCGATTGATGACCCC